>APFE030569042.1:0-19319 GCA_000404065.3 Pinus taeda
GATTGAAAAATAAGAGCAAACCCTAAACAACCAAAACCCTAACTCGAGGAGATGTAACAACAAGAGTTTATGGGTCCCGTTGGGGTGAGTTGTGTTAGGGCATAAATCTACCTCAGGTTGAGAAAGGTAGGATCTAGGGTAACATGAAACCAAGCTTAACCTGGTAGCTAGCCCTATCACGTCGGGAGAGGGCTCTTTCCTGTCAATATCAGAAAAAATATGATCATAAGGGCTTGAGATGACTGATATGATGACTGATTTTAGGCTAGGTATGTGTGCAAAAGACTATGATTGAATTTAATGATGTTTTGGTTAGCTTAGGGGGAAGGCAGATTTGGGTCTGGGGAATGAGGCCAGTTTTGCAGAGATCTCTATGGGGAAAGGTAGGAAACTAATTTGGCACTTCAAATTGAATGAAATGGAGATATTTTGACAGGTGAGGAGTTGAAGAGGGTAAGAAAACCTTAGGGATCCTCTTCAAACAGCTGTAAACATCATAAACTAAACAAACCCTAGGTAGAGCGCTGCAATTTCAATGGATTCTACCTATATCCTTGTTTTTTTTAGTTAAGAAGAAACAAGATATATAATGGCATACATAAAACATAAGTGAACTCACAATTACAAAAGAAATCACAATACCAAAGTAAGATGCCACATGAATCCCAAAGAGTGTTGCAAACCCTCGTCTATTCCTTAGCCAAAACTGCTGGTATGAGTGTACAATGAAGCTCCAAATCTTTTTCAAATGTCCAAGCATGCTAATGACTGAAAAATCATGAGATATAGACAAACCATAACTCATCCTAGCATCTAGGGGTCAATATCATAAGTTTAGGATCTATTCCAACTAATTCTAAATTGAGAACCAAAAATTATGCAGTGGAACAACTTGCCTCTAGAAACTAGGGAACTGATTCATTCAATTGCAAACTACTTTTTGATAGATGAATCGAACTTCATGAGTGAAAATTTGACATAATTACATCAATATCCATCAATTTACATTAAATTACATCAGAAGTTTGACATTAAGAAGGAGAAAAGTCAAACTTTCAAGTAACTAGGTGAAAAACAGAGTATACTTGGTCAAATTGAGCAAAATTTCCCCAATGCGCCGCACTGATTTCCCTATGCATAGTTCCTGTTTGCAGCCATTTTTGGAGGCCTTCTCAGTGTCCAAATATGCTCCAAAGTGTGCTTGTTGGAAAGGTCTGCCTATCTAGTTTCTAGAAGAAGTGGAATTTTTGAATTTGGCCTCCATTTGCCCCTCCAAACCTGAGTTTTCCCAACACTGCTTCCTGTGTTTCAAAATGGAGGCAGAAAGGTCATTTTAAAGGTGTTTTTGACCTTTTTGGGGGTTCAAAACCTGTCAAAATTTCTTGGCCATTGGTAGGCATGCATATTTTTCCAAGACAAATAGAAAAATTCCGAGTTTTCCTTGTTTGGAGGCCTTCATCAAAAGTGAGCGCCAAGTGGCATGGCGCATTGGGGCAGAAAATTCTGTGTTTTAGCCTAAAATTTCCAAAAATGCAAAAAGTGCCCCAAATTTTTTGAAATTTTGGCTAAATCTTCTCCATAAAGTGATGTGTTGGGCCAAGGAATCCTCAACCAATATCTAAAGTCTATCTTGCTCCTTTCACCTCCTCGATGCCATCTTCAACTTTGCTTTCAAGCTTCTGATTCTTGCCTTGCAACTTTTATTTCTCGCCATGTAATGGTAGGCCATATGCCTCAACATTGTTTTCTCCCTGTTAGCCTTCTCTAGCAACCTTTCTAAGTGGATGTTTACTCTCTCAAGCCATGATTCTCAATCGGCATTGATTTCTTGCTCAAGTGATGTGAGCTTCACTTTCCTCTTCTTGGCACCTTGGCAGTTTTCTCGTATGTTTTTCAACTCCATAATGGTTTGTTGGTCCTCTAGTTGCTTGTTTCTTTGCTCCAGGTACTTTATTATCCACTTAGCTCTATCTAAATTGAGAGACAAAGCATTGATGTCCGCGTGTTTCTCTTGGATGACCTCCTTGAGCTTTGAGCTTTGTGGACCCAAATCAGTGTCATCATCCTGAATGAGAATGAAATTAGTCTCCTGCTCACCTAAAGGCCCCTCATCATGTAATGGCCTCTTGCCCTTATCCTGAATCTGCTGTGCTGATGAAGGAAGCGAGATCCCTTCCACCCCAGGTGGAGATAATACTCACTTTGCTGCTGCAAACAATCGTCTAGTGTCCTTTTGATACGTGACAAACACCGACACACTAGTGGTCAATGTCTCATGACCCTCCTACTGATGTGAAGGTCCACCTATCTCATGAAAAGCCTCTGGAGGTCCCTGAGGAGCTATGAAGAACTCATGAGAAATGAAATCCTCCCATGAGATACCCTGCAAACCAACCAAGCTGATGCATAACCACAATTTTGATGAGTACAAAATGATATATACTATTAAATTGCTACTAAGGAGTCTTTTATTGTACTAGGGTGGTCATCTTCTCAATATTTTGGCACATGAAGTAGGGGAGATTCATCATTCTCACACTAGTAAAGTGCATCGACAATCTGATATGATAGGCATAAAGGCGAGAAAGCCGGCCCTCACATCTGAAATACTTCATTATGAGTTTCATCAAGGGAGCATATGAGTCTTTCAGGTACCAAAAGGGAAAAACTCTCTTGAGTCGTCACAAATAACTGGGCTTGATGTATGGCTCATAATGTTCTCTGTAAATTTGTTGCCTTTTATTCCACTGCTCTCTGATATTAGGAATACTGATTGCTAGAGAAATAGACTCCGGTGTTAAGGTGAATGTCACACCAGCTAGAGTGGTTTGGAGATTATTTAGATGAAGCACAAACAACTGGGCCAACTCATGATGATACTGGACTCTAGCAACCATCTCATATAACTAATAATAGGATTGGTGTTGGAAGCATGTGATAGCAAAAGGGCAGGCCTACAGCTCGACAAGTGTAGTAGGCTCCTCTCTTATATGTTTTCCAGCCTTGTGAGGTCTCCTTGGTGCATGCATTTCTGTAGGAGAGTCACTATGTGTCTCTTCATCTTGGTCATATGAAGGATCAGACTCCATGTTTGCTACTATGTAAGTTTTGTTGATGAGTATGAATATTTTTATGGTGTTTTTAGTTTTTAGCCACCAAAGGTAAGAATGTATGAGGGATTATGGAGGGAGAGGGTATGAGGGGTTTTTGGAATGTTATTACAGTTTTTTTTTTAGGAAATGGGGGGTTAGGGAATAGTATGTAAGCTTAGGGATAGCAATTAGGGTTTGGGGATTTTGTAGATAGGATTTGGGAAAATGAGAATTGGGGATAGGGGTGAATGATTTTTTTTGGGAATATGAGAGTTAGGAAATGAGTGGATGAATTGGAAAATGAATGGAGGAGTCAAAGAATAAGGGAGTGGTGGAGTGGACTTGGCAGCCAAATCACAAATGCAAACCCTAGGTAATAGTTTTTTTGAGAAATTGCAAAGAGGTAGGGTTTGAGTTTTTGCACACTAAAGCACCATAAATTTTTAAGAAAAACTCTTTCACTAGCAATGAAAAGGGCTTGACTTACTTGCACACCATAAGATTGGGAAACTTTGGAATTTGAGGGAGTTTATGATGAAATCTAGCTTGGCATCTCTATGCGCCGCGCCACAAACCCAACGCACCGTGCCCTTTATATGCGTCACGCTAGTGTGTTTTTTACACTCTAGAGGGCAGCCCAATGTGCCGCGCCACTTGTATGTGCCGTGCCTCTCTCTTAATGCGTCACGCCCACAAACTCGCACAGTTTTACTCCAAGCTTGCTTCCTTTTCTCAACACGGCCTTCACTTGCTCAATATTTCTTCTTTGAACGCCAATGAGCTTTTTGAAATGTGAAAAATAATTTATATACAAGAGCTTTTGATTTTTCATTCATAAAACCCACCTTATAATGTTTGCAATGTGACTTACTTGTTCAACTCTATTTTTTGGGCAGTTTACTTTATTTGTGCCTTTGAGGAACTGAATGACTTGATTTTTTGTTTGCCTTGCAGGGGATGGAGTTGCTAAAGCTTGGAAATATGATCAGGGTTGCCACTAAAGTGATTTACATACAAGAGAACTAAAATTACATGAATTTATACAACAAAAACCTAAAATACTCTGTTTTTCCTCAAAACAGGGTTTTGAGGAAAAATACATTTTTGAGCAAGTGATTATGAAATTTATTGGTACTGGAACTTTATTCAACCTCCTCATGCACCTGCTAACTATTATTGGACATTTTGAAGACCTTTTTGATGAAGCCCTAGACCTAATGAAACCGAAACCCTAGAAATAACTCTTGCAAATTTAAAGACAAAAAGTGACTGCAAATGATTTTGATGAATGGAAATGGGTGAGCAGGTAAAGGGCGTGAGGGGAAATGTACAACAAGCCACTACTGTCAGATGATCCATGCTCCTAATGGAATGCAGCTGATTGAGCGAGACACCTAATATGCAATGCAAGAAGAGAATTTTATCTTTGATGGAGGGATGAAGATACCGACACTAACATTGGCTCTAATGGGGATGTGTTGTGGTCACCAACAACCCCCCCTCTTTTTTCTGGTATCAGCAACAACACCAAGCAAATGGGGGACCCTTAGTAAAAATTCAAACAAAATCCCCATGAATATTTTTGTTTTTTCCTTAGAATCTTATCGCAACAAAGCAAAGGAAACACTTTTGTGAGCATATCAAACCACGAAGAAGCGATGCTAAATTCATCGCATCGCATTTACCATAAGCGCTCTTAAAGGGAGAAGCTTAAGAAATCCCCGACGGCTGATGTGCGACGTCGCATATCGCAGCAGCCGCATAGAGTAAGACACAATGACTAATATCCACGATTTGCAATTTGCGATCTCTGATCCACAATCTGCGATCTACGATGATCCGATATTGCGATACCACAATACTATAATACAAATCTGCGATCTGCGGTCTGCGATGAGCACGAATCTTGCTCAGCACAACATTCAAGGAAAGTTGTCCATTAATTAGAATTAGGTGCGCGCCTGTAAAAAGAAATTAATGATTGTACGAATGACCACTTTTCATTTTTCGAAGAGTCAGTTCACTTTGAATGTCATGATTATACACACGCAAGATCTGAAGCTTTCATATCAATCTTTATTTTCATTTACTCTTTTCCTTTACGCAAACTATAAAACAGGAGATAAAATGGAGTAATTTATTGCAGGAAACATCTAAGGAAAGGAGGAAAGCGTCGATGCTCGGAGAACACAGAAGAGACCTCTTCAGAACCAGGAACCACATACGATAGGACTACAGATTCCAGAGTATCACTCAGCAGATGCTAACAACCGATAGGCCATCTGAAGCTCAGAATCAAAGGCGCACAAAAGCAGCATGATTACAAAGATACCTGAAGCTTACATGACAGAAAAGCCCGGAATGAAGAATGAAGGCAGTTTCCAATCCAGAGAATTGCTTGGAAAGTAAAGTCTTCTGACTCATCAAGTCATTCGCGAAGACAGAGAACCGAAATAGCAAAAGAAGATCCAGTTTGAGGAAAAATTGGGTTATTACCAAGTATACACTCAGTCATCGGGAGATTCTCTAAAATATCTGATAGTTTATCAAAAAGTGGTGCCGGCCCTTGTTACTTCTATTTTTATAGCACACACAAAAAGGGAAAGGCAACCAACCTACTCTTCTCAGACGAATGCTGCACACTTACAGCACTAAGGAGCAAATACAGAAATAGTTCAAAGTTAGATTTAATTTTAGAAATAATTTGCTTTATCAGAGGGACGGTCATTTGAAAACCGGATCCCAAATTTATGTAATCAAGTTAATTAGTTAGCAGTATTTAAACCCTTATCAGGCATTTAGAGAAGGGTCCGGAGATTTGTCAAAAACTCGTCCTCAAAACATGCACTTTTGTGCTCTCAGAGGTGGTTTTGATGAATGGATGGATCAAGGTTTATTAATGTTTGCGCCTGATATCTGTACTGATGTTGCACTTTTGTACTCTTATTAGATGTTAGAACAAGGAGAGATAAATCATTGTTGCTTGAAGCTTATGAGTGGAACTAGTCATAAATGGTACTTTTATCTCTTGACTATTTCTGCTTATGTTCTTTAAGTGATTTATAGTTCCAGTTGTTTATATGTCATTATATGAATGTATGGGTTATCATTGGGCGCTTTTGTACGGTGGATTCATATTGTTTGTATCTGACATATAAATAACTTATTATGCGATATGTTGCTCATAATTGTTTTGCCTAACTTCTTATGCAAAATAGTTTATCTTTAATGATTTCTATTCTTATGATAGCTGAATGATCTTTATTACCAGTTATTGTTCGAAATCTTTTTAGATCGCATAATAGAAGATATACACCCCGGGTTTGTGTAGATTAGATGTGTTGTTTCTTACTAGATTACAATAGCATAGAGTTAGTTTAAAGAGTTTAAATTAGATTTGATTTAAATTCCCCTTAGATCAGCATAGTCCAAGCTCTACACACGCACACACACCCAAGGTCAGGAAACTGGTCTGGTCATCCCTAGTCGGACCCGCTATACCAAACGGATAAGAAGCTGCCAACCAAGGTCCGGACCGGGTGGGTATCCCCCTTGTTGTCGACCCGATTTTCGGGGCTTCAACATATTTGGCGCTAGAAGGAGGGCCTGAACTATGAATGGCACCTAAATCAAAATCTAAATACCATTCTGAGAGTAAATCACCCTCATCAACTCCCCTGACTTCCTCAGAAAATTTAAATTCAGAATCCCAAGTCGGTCGAATAATAACCGCTGCTACATACCCTAATATTTCAGACCAACCTACCATCGAACCCCTTGAAGTTCAAACTCTTATTCATAAACTCCAGGGATTTTCCATTTTTCACTAGCGTCTGATAAATCTCAAAGCAGCGTGACTTTGAAATACCATCCTGCTCATCCCCTGACCAGGTTAAAGAGTGGAAAATTTGGCATCCAGCCAACTGAACTCCCTCTTCCCACCAGAAAAAGAGCAAGGAAAACATCACTGCACTCTGACAGTGAAACTCTTTCATCTACATCATCCATCTCAACCCCCTCATCGTGAAGTCAACCGCCCACATCTCCATTCCAAATCACTCATCCACCTTCAACAACCCCTCTTCCCCAATCATCCAAGATCATATTATCTTCATCTTCAAATCCTCAAGGATCATCTCCTACACTTGTAATTACTAGTAGCTCAAAGATGGCTCAAGCTCCATGGAACAATCCTGGAGAGGTTTTAATGCCTCCACCCCTAAGCCAAATACTGCCCCATCCTGAGAAATGGCTACCCAAGTTCAACCCAGAAGCAGGCGTGCAAGCTGAAGAGCACATTAACAATTTCATGCTCTCTGTCAATCTCAATGGAGTTACCAATGAAGATGTTGTGGTCTGACTTTTTCCCTATACAATGCAAGGAACAGCCGGGTCATGGTACTTTTCATTACCTTCCGGGTCTATAGCAAGTTGGGACATCTTTCAAAGTCAATTCCTCACCAAATTTGGTGATGATAGATCAACAGCAGCGTTAATCAGTGACCTATCCAATCTTAAAGCCGAAACTAAAGAACCCATCAAAGATTTCAATTTACGATTCAATAAGATCCTCAACAAAATCACCGCTGCTTCCCAACCTAGTGAAGAAGTACGATGTGAGTAGTATATCACAGCCTTACCATCAAATCTAGCAGTCTTCGTAGATAGGGCGAATAAAACAACTTTAGTTGAAAACCTGACAGAGTCGATAGCGGTAGAGAGACGCGTTATAGCTTTAGAGAAGAGATCTGCGATAGAAGAATGCAAATATAAAAAGATCACCTTCAAGGAAGACCCCAAGAAGAAACAAACAAAAGATCATTTCGATTTGGAAAGGTTGCAGAAAGTATTAAATACCATGTCCAATGAGATGATTGACATAAAGAAACAAGTGGCAGAAACTTCTTCGAAAAATCCGTACAGAACTTTTAAAAGAGGCCCTTTAATGGATACGAAACCACCCAACGCTATCTCAAATGTCGAATCCGAAGAAGAGGAAGAAGAGGAGAGAACCATTGAAGGACAAACCGATGATGAAGAAATTGTGGAACTACAAGGAATGTGGGATTTCATCCTCCCACAAGAAGAAGATCAAGAAGCATTTCCGGTTAGCACACGAAGCAAAAACCAACTTGATCCTCCCCAAACTACTCCCAAGCAGAAGGGCACAAGCCCTACAGTAAAATAAAATGTCGCAACAAAGAAAACAACCACGAAGGCGACTCAATCTAGTCCAGTCCAACCAGATCAAACACCTCCATCAAGAACACTAATAGTGTCGGATGAAATGGACTACAACATTATGGATGACATGAAAAATACTAGGGCTAATATCACTCTTTATGAATTGAGCAAATTGAAACATCAATAGAAGATAATGATGAAAGAATTACACGCCATACCCACCACATCTTTGCCTACAGCTGTAGCTACACACAACATGGGAAGACCCCCAATCAACCGGCCAATAAGATCGATCCAAATGACATCGCCTTGATTAGAGGAAGATCAAGATCTCACACTCCCCCCTTTTTGCTCACTTATGAAATCTTCAATAAAAATGTGTACAATTGTTTGGTAGATTCTGGAGCTTCAACAAATATTTTACCCAGATCAATATGTGCCAAGTTAAACGTTCAACCACAAAAATCCGCGGTGTGCATAGTTCAGCTTGATCGGTCTCAAGTCAAAGTGATTGGTGAACTTAATCAAGTCACCATAAGATTGTCGTCTAACCCCAAGGTATGTCAGGTTATCAACATTCTAGTAGCTGATATCCCTGATATCTACGGCCTAATTCTCAGCAGGGATTGGTCCAAAAAAATCCGTGGATACTTCTCAACCGACTGGTCTCACATGTGGTTACCATATAATGGTAAACCAAATCAAATAAAGGTTGAACGAGAATTACACTAGAAATACATAGTAACAGAATTGGAGGGAGAGAATGAAGCGATAGCATATAACAGTAGCATCATAGGCAATTACTCAACAAATTCTTTCCTCGACAATTTCAATGCTCATACATCACCTTACTTAGAAAATTTAGTTGTATCCCAAGTAGAAAAATTTTCCCAAACTGATAACTCAAAGTGCGTTAATTTTGTAGAAGAACCTATAAATACATCTTTGTTTTGGAAATTATATTTTGATGGCTCAAAATCTAACGAAGGAGCAGGAGCAGGATGCGCTCTAATTAGTCTAGAAGGAAACAAGACAATGCTTACATGCAGACTTGAATTTGATTGCACGAACAATACAGCAGAATATGAGGCCTTGGTGCAAGGCCTATACAAAGCAATCGGGTTGAACATCAAATACCTTCAAGTCTATGGAGACTCTGAGATTGTGGTCAAACAGGTACATAACACCATACATTGCCTATCAAGTCATTTGAAACACTATCAATCTCTAGTACAGGATCTGACTGAGCATTTCATAGCATTCAATATTTTCTCAATCCCGAGAATTCAAAATGCGAGCGCAGACCTTTAAGCCAACGTAGCCTCTAGACTCATTCCCTCCAAAGATTTTAGTCCAAATAGATTCTCGATAGAATTAATCTTTAAACCGTCCGTCCCTGACAACATTACAAACTGGATAGTATTCAATGACGATCTTGATATTGTAAATTTCCTCACCTCAGAAGGATCCTACTCCAATCAAATAATTGACGAGGACCACCATGATCAACAAATACAACAAACTAGCACTGATAACGCTATACCTAAATCGGTGGTTAAGTTAGAAGACTTATACGATCTGAAAAGTCGGTTTAAAAGGTCTACTAATTCTAAGCTCTGCAGTTCAACTCTGAACTATGAATCAATAAACCTAGGAACCGATGATAAACCACAAAACGTTAATCTAGGCCACAGCCTAACTCCTGAAGAAAAACTAGCATACATTCACCTCTTGAGACAATACAAAAATGTTTTCGCCTGTAATTACGATGAGTTGAAGGCATACGACACTTCCATTATCCAACATACTATCCCTATGATCGACAATGAAAAACCTATCCAGCGGAAACTCAGAAAAATCCACCCCAATCTAGAAAACCAAATAAAGACTGAGCTAAATAAGTTGTTAAAGGCCAGAATAATTTTCCCCGTCAGACATTCCAAGTGGGTCTCCAATATGGTACTCGTTAGAAAGAAAAGCGGAGATATTAGAATCTGCATTGATTTTCGCAATCTCAACAAAGCCTGTCTAAAAAATAATTTTCCCCTCCCCCCTATGGAGCAGATATTATAGGCAGTAGCAGGTTCAGAATTAATGTCTTTTCTGGATGGGTTTTAAGGATACAACCAAGTGCTGGTACATCCCGATGATCAGCTAAAAACCACATTCTGAACCAAATGGGGCACATATGCATATCGGAAGATGCCATTTGGTTTAATCAACGCCGGCGCTACGTTTCAAAGAGCTATGGAGATTGCATTCAAAGGTTTAGTCAATAAAGCCGTAGTGATTTATTTGGATGATATAACAGTATACTCAAAGAAGCGAGGCGACCATCTCAGAGACTTGAAACAGATCTTTCAACGATGTTTAAGGTATGGGATTTCACTGAACCCAAAGAAATCTTTTTTCGCATTAAGTGAAGGGAAACTTCTAGGATTCGTAGTATCAAAATCTGGTATTCACATTGAACCTGATAGAATCAAAGAGATTTCCGAAATATCCCCGCCTCATAATAAAAATTCCATGCAATCTTTTCTTGGTCAAATCAATTTTGTGAAAAGATTTGTCCCATATTTTTCAAGAATTGTTTCTCCTTTGCAAACCATGATAAAAAAGAATTCAAATTTCAAATGGGGTTTAGACGAACATGAGCATTCAATCTGATCAAACAGGCTATCATTAATGCTCCATCTTTAGCAACCCCGAATTTTTCAGAATCTTTTATCTTATACACATTCGCCTCAGAAAAATCATATGCCGCGATTCTAAGTCAAGCGAATCAAGAGAAAGCGGAAGCTCCAATCACATTCTTTAGCTCTAATTTACAAGGGGCTGAACTCAATTATTAAGACGTAGAGAAACAGGCATACGCCGTTTTCAAAGCGATCAAGTATTTCAGACCTTTCTTACTTAAAACCCATACCAAGGTCATAGTACCATTTCCAGCGGTAAGAAATCTTTTAATACAGAAAGATGTGGGTGAAAAAAGAGCGAATTGGATCACTGCTTACAGAAATACGACCTTGAAATCAAACCAGCAAGCATTGTGAGAGGCAAGGCTCTGTAAAATGTTGCTAGATCATGCATATTGCTGAAAGCTCGTCGAGGAAATGCAAACGTATGGTAGCCTAAACGAAATAGAATTCTAATAGCGCTGACACATTTTTATCTCAAAACGGATGCTCCAGCTCACCTGGATCACACCAAGAAAAGAGCCCTGAGATTAAAGGCTAAACAATATCAGCTCATAGATGATGATCTGTTTAAAAGAAATTATGATTCTGTGCTTCTTAGGTGTCTCGAGAAAACTGAAGCCGAAAAGGTTTTGCAGGAACTTCATGATGGACCTGCAGGCGGACACTATGCTGGAGATGCCACTGCACACAAGATCTTACGAGCAGGGTATTATTGGCCCACACTGTTCAAAGACTCACACAGTTACATGAGGAAATGCCAAATCTGCCAAACTACTGCAGGGAGACAAAGGAAACCGTCCATGCCACTACAACCGGTGAACATTGAGCAACCATTCAGTCAATGGGGCTTGGACATAATAGGTGAGATCGTTCCTCACTCTTCTAAGCAGCATAGGTATATCCTCACGGCAACTGATTATTTTACTAAATGGGTAGAAGCGGTACCTCTCAAGACAGCTAATTCTGAAAACATCATTGAATTCATTGATCAATTTATAATCACTAGATTTGGATTGCCATTAGCTTTAATTTTTGATAATGCTTCTTACTTTTCTGGAAATGCAATGACTGATTTCACACTTAAAAGAGGGTTTAAACTAAAATATTCATCCAACTACTATCCGCAAGGAAACGGATTGGCTGAGTCAACAAATAAAAACCTAATCAGGATTATTAAAAGGACAGTTGACCAGAGCCAGAAGAATTGGCACAAAACCTTGGTAAACGTTTTATGGGCAGATAGAATAACGAAGAAGGCTTCAATCGACACTTCTCCCTTTAACTTAGTTTATGGGAAGGAAGTGGTTCTTCCAACTCATTTAATGATTCCCTCCTTGTCTTTAGTATAGTGCATCGATGAGGTATCTACTTCCTCCTTACAACTAAGACAGATGGGAATAATTAAATTGGAAGAACAACGAGAGCAAGCTAAGAAAACCCATGCTCATCACCAAACGCTAATAAAATCCTCTTTTGACTCAAGCATAATGACCAGAAAAAACTTTCAGACGGGAGATCTAGTTTTGAAATGGGATAAGGCTCACGAAGAGAAAGGCAAACATACAAAATTCAAGAAAATGTGGCTTGGTCCTTTTCAGATTGTAGAAGTCATAGGCCCGTCAACGTTTGTGTTGCAGGATTTAGGAGGTAGAAAGGATTCTTTGCCTGTTAACGAACAAATCCTGAAAATATACTTTCCATAGAAGATAACTCTTCTAAATTTTGTAGGATAGCTTTTTGTTCTTCTTTCTTAGAAATAAAACCAGTTGTAGATGATTACTACAGTAATTCACGTTAAATGGACACCAGATCCTCTGTTAGATTTTGATTTTTCACTTGTACAAACAGTAAAATTTTTCGAAAATCTGATCTTTATTATTGACGAATAGAGTCCAACTTTACCCTAGAAATGATACTAGTTCTGACTTCAAAAATTTTATGAAAGCAACCTTTGGCAAAAAACTTGTTTTATATCAGCACAATGAAAGATATCAATTAAAAAATGAGTATTCTCTGTAAAACTGCTATTTTTCAAACTCTATTATTATCGTCCAGAACTTTCTTAAGGAAAAACAATGGGTTCCTCCCTGCTAAAGGAAATCGCAGCATTCAGAGAAGTAATCCGAGAAAACAATATATATCTCAAAGAATAAGAGGTCTCATCACGAGCCGGCTTATCATGATCACATATATTATAACTTGCTGACCTTGCCAATACTGTCCACCAAAACAGGGCAACGACTTAAGATTGTTGCAATCAAAAGACAAGGGTCTCATCACGAGCCAGCTTGTTCAGCAAAAGTGTAAATCAAGAGAATGACTGTGTCATAATTTGGCCACCAAACCAAGACATTGTTCTTTGGAGAATAAAAAAGGAAAAAGTATAAAAATGGTTTTCTCTCTGGAAAAGCTGTAGATAGCTTTAAGCAGGATAAAGGATCATTGCTGGGTAACAGGTAACCCCGTCGAGGCTATGGACGCCTGCTGGCAGCAGAGGCTCTACCTACGGTAAATGAGCATATTTTAAATGACCAGCATAGTAGAGATGACCTCATTTTATCTTTAAAAAGGACCAAGTAATGGCTGGTGTAAATACAAGGGCTAAAACCATAGGAAGCAAACAAATGGAATACAGAAAGGTTGAAATAAAGTATCATTGATAGGATAAGACAAATGTACTCTATATGTCCATAACAAAGTTTAGACTGACGAAATTTTTTCTATTTCGGAAGTTGAAGTTCAATAGAAAGTCAGAGATAACTGGTTCTTCCCAGTGAATTGCCATTGTTGTGGTCACCAACAACCCCCCCTCTTTTGTTTGGTATTAGCAACAACACCAAGCAAATGGGGGACCCTTAGTAAAAAATTCAAACAAAATCCCCATGAATATTTTTGTTTTTTCCTTAGAATCTTATCGCAGCAAAGCAAAGGAAACACTTCTTTTGTAAGCGTATCAAACCACGAAGAAGCGATGCTAAATTCATCGCATCGCATTTACCATAAGCGCTCTTAAAAGGAGAAGCTTAAGAAATCCCCGACGGCCGATGTGCGACGTCGCATATCGCAGCAGCCGCATAGAGTAAGACGCAATGACTAATATCCGAAATTTGCGATTTGCGATCTCTGATCCGAATCTGCGATCTGCGATGATCCGATATTGCGATACCACAATACTATAATACAAATCTGCGATCTGCGATCTGCGATGAGCGCGAATCTTGCTCAGCACAACATTCAAGGAAAGTTGTCCATTAATCAGAATTAGGCGCACGCCTGTAAAAAGAAATTAATGATAGTACGAATGGCTACTTTTCGTTTTTCGAAGAGTCAGTTCACTTTGAATGTTATGATTATACACACGCAAGATCTGAAGCTTTCATATCAATCTTTATTTTCATTTACTCTTTTCCTTTACGCAAACTATAAAACAGGAGATAAAATGGAGTAATTTTTTTTTGCAGGAAACATCTAAGGAAAAGAGGAAAGCGCCGATGCTCGGAGAACACAAAAGAGACTTCTTCAGAAGCAGGAATCACATACGATAGGACTACAGATTCCAGAGTATCACTCAACAGATGCTAACGACCGATAGGCCATCTGAAGATCAGAATCAAAGGCGCACAAAAGCAACATGATTACAAAGCTTACACGACAGAAAAGCCCGGAATGAAGAACGAAGGCAGTTTCCAATCCAGAGAATTGCTCGGAAAGTAAAGTCTTCTGACTCATCAAGTCATTCGCGAAGACAGAAAACCGAAATAGCAAAAGCAGATCCAGTTTGAGGAAAATTTGAGTTATTACTAAGTATACACTCAGTCAGCGGGAGATTCTCTAAAATATCTGATAGTTTATCAAAAAAGTGGTGTCGGCCCTTGTTACTTCTATTTTTATAGCACACACAAAAAGGGAAAGGCAACCAACCAACTCTTCTCAGACAAATGCTGCACACTTACAGCACTAAGGAGCAAATACAGAAATAGTTCAAAGTTAGATTTAATTTTAGAAATAATTTGCTTTATCAGAGGGACGGTCATTTGAAAACCGGATCCCAAATTTATGTAATCAAGTTAATTAGTTAGCAGTATTTAAACCCTTCTCAGACATTTAGAGAAGGGTCCGGAGATTTGTCAAAAACTCGTCCTCAAAACATGCACTTTTGCGCCCTCAAAGGTGGTTTTGATGAATGGATGGATCAAGGTTTATTAATGTTTGCATATGATATCTGCTACTGATGTTGCACTTCTGTACTCTTAGTAGATGTTAGAACAAGGAGAGATAAATCATTGCTGCTTGAAGCTTATGAGTGGAACCAGTCATAAATGGTACTTTTATCTCTTGACTATTTCTGCTTATGTTCTTTAAGTGATTTATAGTTTCAGTTGTTTATATGTCATTATATGAATGTATGGGTTATCATTTGGCACTTTTGTACGGTGGAGTCATATTGTTTGTATCTGACATATAAATAACTTATTATGCGATATGCTCCTCATAATTGTTTTGCCTAACTTCTTATGCAAAATAGTTTATCTTTAATGATTTCTATTCTTATGATAGCTGAATGATCTTTTTTACCAGTTATTGTTCGAAATCTTTTTAGATCGCATAATAGAAGATATACACCCCGGGTTAGTGTAGATTAGATGTGTTGTTTCTTACTAGACTACAATAGCATAGAGTTAGTTTAAAGAGTCTAAATTAGATTTGCTTTAAATTCCCCTTAGATCAGCATAGTCCAAACTCTACACACACACACACACACCCAAGGTCGGGAAACTGGTCCCGTCATCCCCAGTCGGACCCGCTATACCAAACGGATAAGGAGCTGCCAACCAAGGTTCGGACCGGGTGGGTATCCCCCTTGTTGTCGACCCGATTTTCGGGGCTTCAACAGGAGTAAAACGCTGGACAATCATACGCAGTAATGTAAATGCTGGATGTTGGGCATTAAATGTAAAAGCTGAACGTGGTCATATAATATGTTGTGTATGGGTATGGAATGCTGTCATACCCTAGATCTGGCAGTATAAGATGCGTGCCATAATATTATATTATATATATATATATTTATATATATACGCTCATATGGGAATGAAGATATACTGAAACACATACATGTAAACATCTCATACATGAAACACAGTCATTGTGGACAGTCATACGTAGTATACATAAAACGCAAACATTGGAACACAGTCACATGTTACGCTGGTCAATACGCTGGGCAGCAACCCTCATATGCTGTCTAGAAACCCTAAACGCAACACTTATACGATGTCCAGAAGACCTGTTTCACGCAGCCATAAAAGAACATAGCTCACACGTGGAAATATTCGGATGGTTTCGCTGTAATGAGGATTCCACGTTGACATGGAAACTCATGCATATATATACTCTGTCACACGTAGCTTCATACGTTGTCACACACAACAACATAGACGCTGTCATACGTAGCAACCCTTACATGATGTACGCATAACATATTCACAGTGATACGTTGTTCATGAAGATTGATGGAGATAGTCATTACATGCTGTCCATGGAGACAGTCAACATGATATCTAATCCGTTACCATATAAGGAACATCTGCGATGGAGAGCATGCATAAATGGTTGCCGCTGTAGATGAAAGAGCTAAAAATGGTTGCACTATAATACATTGTTCAAGCAGTTCTATTCGCAGTCAATGGAAACATCGAAGAGCTTCCAGGAGATCTGCTTTGTTGTAGGTGATAGCACGATGATAATCAGCACAATGATGCATAATGATAAATGGGTAGCATGATGATAAACAAGATCATGAGTAGCTTGATAAGGCCAGGGAAGAAGCAGAATGATGTATGAATGAACTATAAAATGATGCATGATGACATGGAGAATGAGAACATGGACATGGGCAGCAGTTGAATGAAAACTTGGACATGATGCACGACAGCATGATGATAATACACATCTGTAAGGACAACAGCATGATGATGATGCATATTAGTATGGGCAGCATAATAAGATCATGAACATGAGGGGCATGATGATTATCATGATTAGTGCAGCATGGTGTGCTACACAGTAAGGTGCAGAAAATGGATGAGATGTAGCACGATGATAGGTGAAGGAGTCACCTTGAGAATCAGTTGAAGCAGAATGTCTTCAACTGATCTCATCATTATACGAAATGATCTATGCTAGATCTACATAAGTCAAAGTATTGACTTCTGTTGTAAATGTACTCTCTCTCTCTCTTTCTCTGCTGAACTTTGAAGATAAAAGAAGATTTGATCAAAGGGTTTCCCCACACATTGTGGGGTTTGTCCCTGGCTCGTGCCATATCTTGTGTCCTCTTGTCTTGGCTTGTATTCTGCATTTTATATTTATGTTCTATCTGCAGTTTATCGTAATGCTAATGTGATTGCTAACTGTGAAAATTTAAATAAATTGCTCTAGCATAGAACATACCTAAACTTAACATGGTATCAGAGCTGAGGTGAAGACTATGCCCAAGCAAGAGTGAAAGAGCAATCACCAAAGGTAGTTGGGACAAGACAGAAGGATCAATGGGTTCCTCATAAGTCACCTAGGGTGAAGTCGAAGCAAAGAATGTTATCAAAATGACGTAGCGGAAGTTTTTGATGGCCCATCTAAAGATCACTTCATTAGGAAGTTCGGATATAAGGGTGGAAGGAAAGACAGATGCCTTGTTGAAATAAGTTCGACCGTTATGCAAAGGAGTGTCTGAATGGCAGAGGCACATCTCTTGATGAAGATAACAACCATTCCTGGGACATCTTCAATAATCAAAGGAATGACTGGTAATGCAAGTCATCAGGGAAATGGTCGACTCTTCCACAAAAGCAAGAAACCCTAGAATCTCTTTTATGTACCTGATCGCAAGAAGAAACTGATGTCCATCTCGGAAATGGAAGTCAAAGGTTACAGGGCGGCACTTATTGATGGAAAGGTACGTGTTTGAAAATATATCTTTCAAAGATGCTTTTGAGTTTAGGGTTGTATCAAGTTGCAGGAAGTTCATTGGGGACCATGTCCATTGACTCAACACCGGAGGTCTATGAGTCAGATGGTGACTAGGATGCCTGAATTAAAAAAGGAGCATGAAGGTACATGTTTGAAATGTACCGAAGGAAAATATTATAAGGGGATCATTCCCCTCATGCAGCAGGTCCACAGGTTTGGAACGACCCGAGGAGTTTGAGAATCATGATCAAGGAATCTCGTGTATACAGGTGGAAGAAAGCCCTCTATGGCTTGAAGCAAAACACCTCAGGCGTAGTGTGAGAGGATTGATAGCTATCTAATGCAGATGAGATTCACTAGGATTGAAACCGATCCAAACCATTACTCAAAGGTTGTGGATGATAAACCTCTCATACCGGCACCTATGTCTAACAGGTGCAGACCCTCTCATTTATAGGAGACAGAGGGAGTTTGATTCTGAATGTGGGAAGATAAGCTGCAAGCTTGTGGCTGCCTCGAGGATCTTAACTTTCAGAAGTTATATGGTAATGATGTCGGACCAGATTTGGGAAATGCCTTTGAGTTTCATAAACTCATTCGCGTTGATGTACTTGGAGAACCTCCGTCTAGACATATGGGATGCAGTTAGCATGGTGAAGCTCATATTTGAGCCTCACTGGATTGGTGTCAAGAATATTCTGAGATATCTTCAGGGAATAATCTCTCATGGATTGAGATACACTGCCGAAAATATAAACCACATGATTATTCGAATGATAAGTAGGCAGGCAGTATGGAGGATCACTATAGCACTTCTCAGTGTTGTTTCTCTTTGGAATCTGCCTCGATATCCTGAATGAGTAGGAAGCAGAAATCGGTGACTCTAAGCAACACCAAGGCATAATAGATTGCTGATATATGGCCTTCTATGAGGCAGTTGGGTTGCTGAAGCTCTTCAGAGAGCTGTTTGTACACATGATGAATACCACTGTGATTCTCCGTGGCAACTAGAGGTGGGATTCGATTATTGAGGAATCCCGTATTTGACAATTGCTCCAGCAAATAGACATCAAATACTGCCTTATCAGGCTCCATCACACTGACATGATGTACAGGATAGAGCCCTGAGGAAAGATCAAATTTGTGATTTTCCCGAACGACTTGGAGTCGTCGAGAGACCTTTGTAAAAGGGCCCTGCATGTTGCATACATTGAGCTCTGGGAGCTCTAGGGGGCTTGCAATTCTACTGGAACAAGATAGGACCACAGGGTGACTCACCCTCCCCTGGTGGTGCGCTCTGGAACAAGATGATTCGCTCTCTTGTGGGACAAGATGATTTGCTCTCTTGTGGAACAGGATGATTCGCTCTCCTGTG
>APFE030569045.1:0-10104 GCA_000404065.3 Pinus taeda
GCTGTTTCTTTCACATATGAGTGCATGTTTAGGAATTCTTAACTGCTCCTGGATCCCATTCATCCATTTCTCCTCTTTTTCAGCATGATGAAATGATTCTCCTTTGCCTTTCATCCCTGATGTCCGTTCCGTACTTTCAGCAGACCGATAATTGTATCCTATGTGGCTATCCCGCTCCGTATCCCCTTGTGACCAAGAAAACGCTCGCAAGCCTCAATCTGTGACTCCATGCCCAATGGTTCGAAACTTATCACACCTTACCTTGCCTCTTTGCTCGAGAATCTTACCTCCCATCCAATCACAATCAACACTCCCTTGAAGCCAAAAAGCTAGCCTAAAATCATCAACTAAGGTTGAATCAGAAGGAGAGAGCCCTCTCCGATTACAGGTGGGCTAGAACCTGTAATCCAAAGATTGGTTTGTGGTTACCTCGACCGTATCCCGATTTAGGAGCACTAGGGACAACCTGAGTGATAACACTATCAAAGGAGTCATCCTCTCATGCAGTAGAATTGGGTGACAACCAAAGCTATGTTATTGGAGGCCCGGGATCTACATCATTGAAGCTCGGTAATGGATCAAAGTTTCATTTCAACAACATTCTCTATGTTACAAGTTTGAAAAAGAATTTACTTTATATTTATTGTTTAGAAGATAAAGAGGAAAGGATTTATTTTGCTGATGAAAAATTGTTGGTTTTGAGAAAGAACTCTAGTATTGACAAAGCTAGGGTTATTGGAGTTCATGAAGGAAGTCTTTACTGGGTTATCACTCCATCTCCTCAAGCCTTGGTTCATATGGAAATAAGTCCCATTGAACTATAGCATCGAACGTATGGTCATATTAATTATAGGGTCATCCCTACTCTTAGTCAATTGGTTCATGGTGTTACTGATATGAAGTTAGATAATGAAGGTGTGTGCAAGGGATGATATTTGGGGAAGCATACTAGAAACCTATTTCATAATAGTTAAAATAGGTCTAAAGAAATATTAGGCCTCATCCATTCTGATTTATGTGGGCCCATATCTGACAAATCACTTGGAGGTCATCTCTACTATGTAACATTCATTGATAATCATTCGAGGAAGACATGGCTCTACCTAATCAAAACAAAAGATGAAGTATTTGATAAGTTCAAGGATTTCAAGGCTAAAGTGGAAACCCTAACCAAAAGAAAGATAAAGACTCTGAGGTATTAAAATGGTGGGGAATACACATCTAAAGAGTTAATTGCATATTGCAAGGATGCAGGTATTAGGAGGGAGCATATTGTTCCCTACTATCCCAAACAAAATGGATTCGCTGAAAGAAAGAATACGTCAATTGAAGAAGGAATTTGGTTGATGCTCCTTGATCAAGATCTATCTTCTTGTGGAGTGAATCAACAATGATTGTCGTGTACACTTAAAATAGAAGTCCTCGTACGAGTCTTGATAATACTACACCCAAAGAAGTATTCACTGTTGGAAGTAATGCTTCCATGTCATGTGTAGTTGTAATTAGGAGTTTTTCTAGAGGTCATTGCTTCCAATGTGTGAGTTGTAATGGTGATCTAGTTGTGTCAAAGTTAGTAATTTGTGTCTTATATATTTGCACTTGTGATGATCAATAAAAAGTATTGAAGAGTGATTTGTGTTGTGTGAAATTTATCTCTGTGCTCTCGATCTCAATTTATAACATGGCATTAGAGTGGGTACTGGCTTGACTACCTCAAGGGAGGGCCAGGAATATGTAAGGGAACCTTGAGGATTGCTTCTTTGTACGTAGACTTCTGAGTTTAGTTTAGTTTAGCGTATGAATTTCATGTTCTTGTGTTCCTGTGTGTAGATGTGTAGATTTGTTTTATTATTAAGTGGTGTTGTAATAGTATTTTCAAGGGCATTGCACTACTGTGAAAAGGTTTGAAAGAAGAAGTGCCAAACATTGAGACGTTGATATTAGAGAGTAGTTATTAGATAAGAAAGCCATATACATTGAGCCGCTCCATTGAAACAAAAAAAAAAAGACAGCGACCGTCACCATAAATCAAAGGGCCTATTGATATGCACAATGGAATGCAATTTGACATTGCATCCTTGGCACTGTGCTTTCCAGGATGGTTAGATCATGTCGTGAAAGGAAAGATCATGCCTATTATTGTCAAGTTCTTCTTTCAACCAGCTTGTCAGCATTATAATCCATCAGATCTCATTTCGCTGGTTGCAAATGGTATTGCAAAGATCAGGACCAGCACATTGAGTAGAAGTGTCCTCAATTCTCTGTTTGGATTCATCTCAAAAGTGAGATCCAATTATGGTATCACAAAAAATAAACTCTAGGGTGCTATAGTATAAAATTAGTTCTTCAAGCTCTTTTTGTTTCACTGATGTTAATAATGGCCCTAACTGGGACTGGATTTGGTTGAAGAGCATCTGGAGCATCGTTATTTGTGAAGGCAAGTGTCAATAATAATGTTGTCATCCACAATGGTCAAAGTCGAAGAGTTTGATGACGTAGACCGGAATACCAAGGGTTGGAAAGTGAGAGGATTATTTCTATGTAATGGTATCTTTTTGCTAACATTTGTGGGGAAGACAATTAATGTTAAATTTATTCCAAAAGAGTTCCATGTCACAGATAAAATTTTGCCCATGAAAGAAGACTTGAACTACTGTAGTAATTTGGAAGGCCTTTGTTCACATTTTAGATCTTAAGTCATAAAATATTTGTTTATCTAGTTTTTATGTTTGCGGTGTGATTTATAGTAGTTTTCTATTTTTTCGGTTCTG
Source organism: Pinus taeda (assembly GCA_000404065.3). Classification (NCBI taxonomy): domain Eukaryota; kingdom Viridiplantae; phylum Streptophyta; class Pinopsida; order Pinales; family Pinaceae; genus Pinus; species Pinus taeda. The sequence goes on from APFE030569045.1 coordinate 2,772, forward strand.
GCTATAAAAGGATTGGTGGTTCTTAAACTAGAAGCCATGGTGTCTAAAACATAAATTCTTGTGTGTTATTAATTTTGGTTATAAAAAGGGTTGGTCATTATTAAACTGGAATCCTCGATGTATGAAACATCAATTCTTGTGTAAGGTCAAGTTGCTTGATCAGCTCTTGAGCACATTCAGTATCCATACCTCCAACCTATCAACTGACAAATAACCAAAAGTGAAATATCTGACAAATGGTGGTTGGTCCTTAGGATCGTTCATTACTTAATGGCTCTTATCGTAGAAGCCCCGACGAGATGAGTTGTCAATATTGTTGATCTTGAAAAGTTCATCAACGATGGTTAGAGGTAGTTTCATTTTATATGGAGGTCAAGTAACAGCTCGAAGATGTTTTGGTGAAAGAGTAGTGTTTACAAGATTCCAGAGTGGATGTGGGTGCTGATGAAGTCCAATTAGACAAATATCATATTGTTGTTGTAATATGTTTTCCATGTAAGCATTAAGGGAGGGTGTCGAAAGTAATGCTTCCATGTCATGTGAGTTGTCATTAGGAGTTATGACTAGTCAGTCTAGAAGTCATCGTTTCCAATGTGCAAGTTGTAATGGTGATCTGGTTGTGTTGAAGTTAGTAATTTGTGTCTTATATATTTGTACTTGTGATGATCAATAAAAAGTATTGAAGAGTGATTTGTGTTGTTTGCAATTGCTCCATGTGCTCTCGATCTCAATTTCTAACATTCACAAGGGAGAAGTTGAGTGTGGATCATCTCTCTATATTTGGAAGTCCAACATATATCCATGTTCTAAAAGACAAGAGAAAGAAGTTGGACGTAAAAAGTATCAAGGGAATATTCATTAGTTAGAGTCTTTCCTCAAAAGAATATAGAATTTACATAAAGGAAGGAAGACATATTGAAGTAGGGATGTCATATTCGATGGAAATCAAGCTTACAAGAAATCGAAGGGTATTTCTATTGATTCTGATGAGGAAGAAGTTTCCTATTTAAAGAAGAAGAATTTAATTATGAGAACTCTACTATAATTGTTGAAGAAGAAGGACTAAGTGAGCCTATTCAAACAATGCTTAGCCCAACCACAATGAAGATGCTGAATTAGTTGAAAGCTACATTAGAAGATGTTGAAGGACATGAAGATGCGAAATGGTCTTCTAGGGAAAGTAAGAAACTGAAAAGATATTATGGTTATGCTACATGTATGATAAATTTGATTGAAGCCAAACCATCTACATTCAAGGAAGTTGAGCATGAAGAGTTTTGGAGGAAAGCTATGCAAGAAGACTATCAATCCATCATGAAGAATGGGGTTTTAGAAATCGTTCCTATACCTAGCGACAAATCGGTTGTCACATCGAAGCAGATTTATAAGATCAAACATGACGTTGATGGAAGTATAGAAAAGTATGAAGAAAGGTTCATCACAAGGGGTTTCTCTCAAAAGGAAGGCATTGACTATGAAGAAACATTTTCACCTACAACAAAGTATACTACCATTACATCATTGGTTTCATTGGTTGCTACAATGGGATGGAATATCCATCAAATGGATGTTAAGACTACATTTCTAAATGGGACCATAGATGGGGAAGTGTACATTGAACAAACTAAAGGATTTGAAATGAGTAGCAGGGGCTCTCATGTTTGCAGACTCAAGAAGGCCCTATATGGTTTGAAGTAAGAACTGAGGGCATGGTATACGAGAATGGATGCATATATTCTAAGAATTGGGTTCATGAAGAGTATTGTTGATCTAAATCTATATATAAAGGTCATGAATAATGAGGCCATACTTATTCTACTATATGTGGATGATCTATTCATCACTTGTGTAGAGCGAAGAATTCAAGAATGCAAGTAGATGTTGATAGTTGAATATGAGATGAAAGATCTAGGACCGATGCATTACTACCTATGTCTAAAGATATGGCAGAGACCTGGGACATATATTTGGGGCAAGGAAAGTACATCATCAAGTTATCACAGAAATTCAGGATTACAAATTCCAAGCCAATGATTACTCCTATGATCACCAACCTCAAGAAGTTGAGGAGCTCCAACTCTAGTCTTATGGATCCTACCTCATATTGACAGTTCACGGGTTCCATGATATATCTGGTAAACACTAGGCTAGATATATGTTTTGCAGTAAACGTTCTTAGTCAGTTTCAATTGGAGCATCATCATCATCAATGGATAACTTCCAAACAAATATTGAGGTATCTCTGTGGCACTATACATTACTGCCTAAAGTATGATAGTAAGGAATTCAAGCTAATTAGCTTCACAAATTCTAATTAGGGTGGAAGTGAGACTAATGGAAGGAGCACTACTAGAGGATGCTTTAGTTTGGGAACTGTTATGATCTCATGGATGATTAGGAAGAAAGATCATGTTGCATTGAGCAGTGATGAGGCAGAATATGTGGTTGCAAGTGAAGTATAAAAAGAGTTCTTTTGATTAAGGAAGCTTTTGATAGATTTGCTCGAGAAGTCTTTGGGTCCTATTATGATTAATTATGATACTCAAATTTGCATCAACATTTTTGGAAATCCTGTGTTTCATTCGATGATGAAACATATCAATAATAAGTTCCACTTTATTAGGAACTCGGTATAATATGGGATCATGAAGTTAGAGTATGTTCCAATAGATGAACAAGTAGTAGAGATACTGAAAAAGGCTCTTCCTAATGAAAAAATTCAAACATCTAAGGAACTTGATGGGTTTGGTAGATATTGGTGATTGTATTGATCATAAGGAAATGGAAGAGATTTCTTGAGGCTTTGCAAGTGAAGCATTGCCTCGGGAGACATCAGGTTGGCACTCTGTGTTGATGTCTGGATCCCAGAATTGAAAATGCAGTGTTGGTTATTGAGATTTGTTTTGGATACACACCTGTATGTTTGGATTGGAGGTTAGCAAGTAAGCCTGATGGTACTAAGAGGGGATGAAATATTGAGTACACCTTAGTCCCACTTGGATAGATTTCCCTAGTCAGGAATGTAGTCCATGACATTGTAGTGCCTAAATTGTTGAGCGACTAGTTGGATAGATTTACGTGGTCAAGAATCTAGTCCATGGCATTGCAGTGCCTAAAAGTTCTTCATGCTTTCATATAGTTTGATATCTTCCATTATGTATGTACATTATGAATACCTCCCTAATTAAGAGGGAGTGTTAGAAAATTTACCTATGTTCAGTCTTCAATAATGCACTTGAGCCATTATGTAATGTACTTGTCAAAAGAATAAAGAAAAGAAATTTTACTATTGTAACAATGACTTATTAAATCATGGGTTTCATTCTTGGGTCATCATTATATTAGTCCAAGTCGTCATTAAGGACTCCTAGGACTAATATTGAGTTTATAGAGTCATTGTATGTTCGAAGAGACCCTTCTTGGGCTTTCGAATCATGTAAAAAGGTTTTGTATCAAGTCAAATATGAATTATATACCCTTCATATCATGTCAGCCTAAGGGAGATCAAGTCGACGTAAGGACCCCCATTCGATCCACAAGGAGCCTATATATTCAAGGTGGTCGAAGTCATTTGAACCATTCACTCTCAAGCAAGTTCGATATCTCAAGAAAAGCTGGAGAAGTGCAAAGCCTATTTTCCTGAGGACGAAAGAAATGTGAATTTGAGAAAGTCTATAGAGAGGAATAAAATCAAACTTTTGGTGTGTCTCTCTCTCTGTTTCATGGTCTGGGTTGGGAGATCGAAGTCTCATAAGATTTCATTGTTACCAGATGCTCCATGTTTCCAGAAGTTGTTGCCTAGTCGAAGTTTCTAGAAGGGGTCGAAGATCTAGGACGCTAACATGGTGTGGAGGGGAAGTCTAGACTTGATCTTGGGTAAAGAGTCTTAAAGAATACTATTGAAAGGAAGAATTATCTTGATTGGGTTTTCCCCTCAAGGGAGGTTTTTCCTTGTTATGTGCCTATATGTTGTGTCTCTTGTTTTTTCATCTTCATACACATATAATATGGTAATTTCTTGATCAAAGATAAGATAATAAAGATGTAAAAGAAGCCGACACTGTCACAAGTAATTATCAAGAAAGAAATCAAACCGTAATATAATATATTTGATTCTCCAATAAGACAGAGTATTGCCAGAACATTAAATGCGTACGCCTCTTGATAATCAAAACCTACAATAAATTACTGAATACAATGTTGATGCCATGCATTGGGCTTTGGAGCCATGGTGGTTGCAGTAGGGAACATTAGCATAGGAAATCCCAAAACCCAAAGTTCAACCATGCAAAAATTTTGAAGTTTTTTTTATGTACGATTAAAATTAATACTCTAATATATCTCAAGATGAAGACTATATATCATCACTATGAGAGTGGCATAATAATATATTTTTTACCACTTTAAAATAAGCCAAATTGAAATAGCTTATTATCATTCCAACTATTATTAATAATTGTTTATTATATAGAATAAAGATGTGAAGAAATGACTCATAAGAAATAAAAGTGACAAAAATAAATAAAGAAGTGGGACAAGAAAAAAAAGGTGTAGGTTCACTTGTTTTCAAATTAATTTTTCAACCTTTTATTCCTCTTAGCAAAGGGGCAAAGGGGAATTAATGAATAAAATATATTTTCATATATGATGAATTTTAATCTAATTATAAATATTTTAAAGGTGAATAACAAGGATTTAATATTATAGAATATTTATGAAATGTTTTTCTTAATAATTAAGGATAGAGGATTAATATTTATTTTAAAAGTAGTTATGTTTTTCAATTTAATTAAAAAATGTTTAAGGGGTTTGGATAGCCGATCAAGTGCATGTTGAATCAGGAGAACTTACATATCTCCATTATTTGAAGCATCACTGATGCAGGAGCATCCAGCTCACAGTGACGAGGCAGAAAGACTCCAACTAGGTTCACGAGCAGGACACCGAATTGTCAGATTCTGCTGGAAATAATTTTTCTTTTTATTTTATTTTACAAGTCAGAAACAGTTAGATGATTTACTTTCCAGTTAAGTTTATTGATTAGTTTCATTGCCAAGTGAAGGGTAGTTTATGTAAGTTAGGAAAAATAACTATTAATTGCTTTTACAAGTCTTTACATATTTGAACAGTTACAGTTACAAGTAGGAACAGAAACACGTAACTGATTTTGTAACAGAAACAGACAAACTGCAAGCCTTAACTGCACACAGAGGCTATAAAAGAAAAGAATCCATGTAAAGAAGGGGTCTTTTGGTTCAAGTAGAAAATAAGTTGAGAAATTGAATAATAAAAATTATCAAAGCATTCAAAAGTATCTAAAGAATACGGTCCATCTATTATTTCCTAAGTTATTGAATTGATCTCCCACACACGATTACTGAGATTTCACATTTCTGTAATTTAAATGTAACACTATGATTGCTGAACAAATATGAATTGAAATCCAAAACCAGTGTCAAACAAGCACACATGAGTATAGTCGAAGAGTCATGATTACAAAATCGATACCAGCATACAAGCAGTTAATCTAGTACAAGAATCAAGCACCAGCGGCGAACCACAACGATAATTGAAGGCTACAGGTACCCAAAAGAACATTTCCTTTTCCTTTCATTAAAAACACAGTTTACATTTGTATTGCTAGTAACATTACGACACAGCCGAAAGAAAACCAAAGAGTAAAGGTCCCTTAAGGGTTACAAAGATTGTCTTCATCAAAACCAGATCAAAGTGCACTCAACCATTACAGACATACAGCGGAAAGACGAAACCCTCGTTAGGGTTTGACTACAGGCAAACGAAAGACGAAACCCTCATAAGGGTTTAACTATATACATAAAGCCAGAGTTGTTGAAACCGTGTCGCAGACGTGAACACATCCCACAAAAAGGATGGCAGACATGAAAGCTAACAGACTCAAACAATAAATTAACAAGCATATCATACGCGTAACAGAGACCTCAAGTCAGGTTAACAAAGTAGGTTCCAGGCCTACCAACTTTTAAGCCACCAAACGTTGCGGAAGACGGAGACGTGCGCCCTCCAGGCCACTGTAGGAGACCTGCAACCAAGCAACAGAAACGAGTCAGAGTTTGCCATATCCGGAAAAGCGAAACCCTCGAACAAAGATACAAAACCAGCAAAATAGGAACAGAGACAAGCGGGAAAGGAAACCTCACCTGAAGACCGCGTGAGGAGTGACCATAAAGTCGAGCCAGGAGTCGCCACAACAAGCTGAAGACCAGAGGAGCCGTCGGGTTTAGACCCAGGACAAAAAAAGGACAAATATTGAAACAGAGAACAACTAAATACTTGTAGCAGAGGTTGTTTAAGTGTTTCCATCGTTCCTGTCCGAACAGCGGAGCATCACCAGCATTCGTAACCCCAGAAATCATTGTCAAGACACAGACGAGAACCCCAAACCAGAAGTATAATAACATACACCGAAATGGAACAAAATTAGTCGAGCCCCAGCAAAAAAACAACTAACAACCACAAAAAATAGGACCGGTACCAAAACTTGGATTCGTTCGTTCAAAACAGAGTAGCCAAGCAAGCAAATAACTTACCCGAATTTACAGCGAGAACCCAGAGGTGAACACAGTCAATGTGCCAAGGAGTATAAACAGGCAAACGCGCAGAAGAAGCCTCCGTCCATAACCAGAACGAGTACAATATCAACTTACAATCACTAAACTGTGTTACAGAACCAGAAAAGGTCGAATACAACACCACCGAGAACATCTCATTGCGCAGAGCTCGAAACCCTCAGAGCGAAAATAGAAATGACAAAAATAGTCGAGAAACTGAGTTAGGGTTAGGGTAATATCGGTCACCGAGGTGGAAGGACTGTGCATTAACGCCAGCAATTAATGTTCAGCTACCAACTATTGAGCGCGGGAAGGACCAACACCGAATACAACCACGTAAGCACCCAAGTGGCACCTATAAAGTGTAAAGTGTAACGACAGCGTGGGCTGGGTCCCATCAGAGTGGTATCAGAGCAGTTGAGTTGAAAAGATTTGGGAAAAATGGATATAGGCAGACGAGGACGAGGCAGAGGTGCCTGTAGGATGGCAGATGAGGCGTTGAGAGAAGAACTCAGAGTTCTTACTGCTCGATTAGAAGCAGTAGAGGTAGGCAGAAGGAGAGATCCAGAATTAGGTGATGTGAGTGACGAAGAAGTGGGAGCACCGGTAGGAGGGGATGATGGTGACACGCCGGAAGTAAGACTGTTGAAGTCTGTATTATTATCAAATAGCAAACCAAAACCAGAGTTGCCGACGTATGATGGCAGTTTATCGATTGATGTAGTATTAGATTGGATTAGCGA
>APFE030569074.1:0-23144 GCA_000404065.3 Pinus taeda
AGTTTTGTGATCATAGTCGACTGGGTTAATATGGAAACATGCCGGTGATCAATTGTAAACACCCAAGCTAGCTTGGTTTCATGAAATTACGCAGTGATCATTATTGTTCACCATATGCACAGGTCATACATCAAAGACTGTAGTGATTTAATTGCTCATTCTCGTTGAAACTTGTAACCATCTATACTTGTTAAGAGTGTAGATACCATTTTGTGATTTCCGCCTTTGTGAAATCAAAGTTACATAGTTCATATCCATATGTGACTCGAACATACAATGCCATAGCATCAAGATTTCTACATAGTTCGCCATGAGGTTAAATATTAGCAATAGGCTAGTTTTCAAATTAACTTATGGCCATGGTTTTGATCCTGTGTCGATTACTTGAGCTTTTTTGAATATTGTTAAGCTTGCAGACAAATTAGAAAGCATAAAGGTTTACTTAATTGCCGAGGTATTTTCTTACCGACGCCACTGTGTTTTTGGTGTTAGTTTCATTGTTATTTTTACGATCCTTTCCTAAATAATTTTGCTTCTTCTATTACAATATTAAACCCTATTACATCACTCATTTATGCTATTTCATTGTAACATGGTTGTTGCCACATTGTAGCATTGTCAAAGTTGTGTTGTCTAACCACTCTCCACAAAATTGAAGAATAACATAGATATGAGATTTCGATCCCACTTGGATCTTGGTCAAATGAGGTTTCACCGGGACATGTAGATACCCAGATTCAAAGAAAATAGTAGATACCAAGGAATGGGTTTTGAGGAGAAGAATGGGACTCAACCAACGACAAAACTTTGACCGGTAATTGGTATGGCAAACCTCCATGTCTAAAAACCTAAACAAAAGCATAAAGCGAGGGAAGAATTAAACCTTTCAACATGAATTGCAACATGAATTCATAGCAGGTTTGCAACATGGATTCATAGCAGGTTAGTAGTATTTGCAACATGGATTCAGATATGCAAGTGAGTTTTTCTACAAATTATGCTTAATACCTTCTACTTGAAGAGAAAATGTTATTTCTAGAAATCTTCAAATGACCTTATCCTCTTGTGGCTATAACAATGGCTTATCTACAAAATTATGCTCAACAATCATACATTTGTTATGATGTTTGACCCCAAGCGTGGGACTCAACCGACTTCTAAACATGATTGGTAATTTGTGTGTCATACCTCCTTATGTTTGAAAACTTAAACATAAGTGTAAAGCGAGGGAAGCCTTGAATCCTTAACATGATTTGCAACGTTAAGGGTATTTGCAACATCATGTATCAACTTTTAAAGGTGCTAAAGAAAAATGTTTAAATCGTCTTCTTTGTTACGAGTACCTTGCACTCCCTTTAACATCAACTACGAAATCACACGATGATATCTTCATTTCAAGGCTATTAGAGATCTTGGTGTTGACATTTCTTCTTAATCCTTCATCCTCCTTAGTCCTTCATCCTCCTTAGGGTGCCTTGAGTGATGTGTTTTAATCATCATTCAAGAAAGGGTTTTGGTTCAGTCCATTCATGAATTCCTTAAATTCTTCGATGAGATTTGCAGATGTATTTAATTTATTTTGCCCATTTTATGTGACTGTTTTTGTTTTGTTCCTTGTGATTCTTGATATTAGATCACTTACTCTCTTCACTCTTTGCCTAAATTTTAAACTCAAGCTTTGACACAAGTTATATTTTAATGTATGAGAGATGTTGTAATGTCATGTCCCATAAACATTTTGACTTTGTAAAATTATATAAAATAAAATAAAATTAAATGAAAATAAAATAAGATAAATCATAAATTAAAATTATAATTTTTATTAATAAATTAAATTTGAGCCAAGATCGGCCGGAGAAATCACAGAGAAAACTTAGGGTCGACGCGTTTCAAATCTCTATCTAGGTTAAATTTGAGTCAAGATCGGCCAGAGAAATCACAGAGAAAACTTAGGTAGAGAAATCACAGAGAAAACTTAGGTTCGACGCGTTTCAAATCTCTATCTAGGTTCATCATTAGGAGAAGGATGGGAAGCAAGATCAACAAATCACTAATTTATATTAGAGATGCAACGATAATTTCTAATGGTAAAAAAGTCATAGATAAAAATATATGGTAATTTCTAATGGTAAAAAAGTCATAAATAAAAATATACGTCAAGGGATAAAAAACAATTTATTTATTAGTTATTTTTGAATTTAATTTAATTTAATTTTTTAAAATTTGTTTTTACTTTTCAAAAATTACTATATATGAATTTGATTAACTTCTAATATTTATCATATAATATATTAATATTCAACTATCTACAAACATTATCAATTAAACATTACATTAATAATAAATAATGATTGATTAAACTATATCAATCTAATAAAAAAGCAAAAAAATATATACTAATATTATTAATAAAAACTGTTAAAGTCAATAATAAAACAAAATTGGAAATAAAATCAAAACAAATAAAATAAAAGAAATCATAGAACAAAACAAACACTAATCCGGATAGAAGAAGGAAAAAAAAAGTAGGGGAGAAAAACCCAGGGGTTGAGAATAAAGGGAAGGGACCCATGAACTACTTAACTTCCATCCATCGTCCCTATTAAGAGTGTTACTTCTCTTTTCAATTTCGATGATTTCACTTAATTTTTGGTGATGGAAATGATCAACCTTATTTAAGAACTTAGAATTCAAAAATAACTAATAAATAAATTGCTTTTTATCCCCCAACATATCTTTTTATTCATAATTCTTTTTGACCATTGGAAATTTACTGTTGCATTTCTGATATAACTTAATGATATGTTGATCTTTCTCCCCATCCTTTTCCTGATGATGAAACTAGATAGAGGGATAGAGGTTTGAAACACGCCGACCTTAATTTTTCTATGTGATTTCTCTAGAGATCTTGGCTTAAATCATGAATCATAGAAGCATCCAATCTGAGAAATTAAATTTGAATATATTTAAAATAATTAGTATAATCCATTTTTGATCAAATTACGATTTTTTTGAGCTCTAGGTTTATGAGAATCCATGGTATAAAATAAAATTGAAAAAATAAGAATAATGTTGAAATGAAAATAACTTCATGGTATTCACCATGGTATTGGTTTGGTATTCATGTGAAATATATCCTATTTAAAGGGGAAATTAAAACAACTTAGATCCATCTTAACGATCTACCAAGCGCAGTGAGGGATCAAATCTCTTAAATGCAAACCTTTTTTAGAGTGACAAATGATTTGATCCCTCTGGGCGTTTGGTAGATCTGCAATTAAGATGAATCTAGAATAGTCATATAATCATGTGAATATTATCACATAATCATAAATGTGCATACAAAGTAACTTGTGTGAATATTATCACATAATCATAAATGTGTATACAAAGTAACTTAGGTACTTGTACTCTGAATCTAATTGCAGATTAAGCTAATTTTAGGCACTCCACTCTCTCAAAATGAATAAGAAAAATAACTCTGAATTTCATTTTTTTGGTTTTTTTCATAATGTTTACTTTAATTAAGAAAAGTAACTATGCATTCAAATTTTTGAAATTTTTATCTAAATGTTTATGTTTTTTTAAGCAACAAAGGGTACTGTTTGTATTAAGTCATGCGACATATATTTGGGAAATTTATAGTTCTATTACATTGTTGGGCTTCATGATCTGCATATGCAGGCTTTCATACCAGGCCCAATTATTCAACAAAACTTCAAAACACTCCTATTATTCTACTAGTATATACTCGACAAAACTGCGATAAAAGAAATACATAGGAAACCAAACATTATTAACACAGATTAATGCTCAGGAACAACAGGGCGGCTAAGGTCTAGGCCCATGTTTTCCTCTACAGATGAAGGATTCTGCTTGGTGAACTTGATGTGGAGATATTCAAGCATGATTTTGAGCGCCATGAGCTCATCTTCTAGGCATGCAATTTCACTACTCTTTGCCATGATTGTTTCATGATTCTCAGTGGCCGACTCCCTTTGCTCTTGAAGAAGCACATGCAATTCAAAAATTTCTGCACACAATTCCATAATGCTTGCCAGCACACATTTCACATGCTAGTGGAGAGTAGGAGGCTAAGGGTGGGCACATCCTGACCTTGGCACAATCCTGGGTGCAGTCCCTTGTCACTTTGCCCAAGCGCGGACGACGACAATCCCAAGAACCCGACGCCATTATAGAGAACCTTTGATGAACCACTCCTAACCAGCTTCTAACCACTTCCCCAATTGCTTGCCAGGCGGAGACTGACTGGACAAGCTTATTCGAATGCAAAGACACCCAGGGTGGGGTAGAAGAACAACCCTAAGCCAATTCCAGTGCACGACCTTGAAAAATAACTTCGACAAGCCAAGGACTGCCCAGGCCCCTCGAAAGGAGCCAAACTCTAACTAATTCCTTGACCCACCTGTTGAGCTCCAATGGTATGAAGAAATTCAATCTGCACCCCCATGATATATAGAATGAGCCATGCAAGAGCCTTGCATGATACAAAGGAGTGGGTTGCGTGCCCCTAGGATCGCATGGTGGCTCCATAATTTCTCTGAAACCCGAATTGACCTTCACTTCAGGCATCCTTACCTTCGAGCAGGTGAGCCCTCTGATCTGGGGCAGGAGGATTAAATGCAGCTCGCTTGTAGAGGGAATTCACACGTGGAGCACTTGAAACTTTCAGTGAGAAACCATAATTTAAGAGACAAACAAGAGAGGTGCCATGCTTATGGGGTCCTTCAATCTAGGAGACGTCACTTGGGCCGTTTTCAAAGTGCCTCGCATTAGGAGAGATGAAGGTTGGATCATCGAATTGTGTCAGGTGGAGATGCTGAAGGGGAGATCCCAAGGGAATTGGGAGGGGAAATGGTGAAAAGAGCGGCAAAGAAGGAGGCAAATTTAGGGAGGGGAGATTAGGTTCCAAATGCACCTTAATGGGAGTCCTTGTGTTGTGGGGTGGGGTGGTGTCGGGTGGGGGCGATTAGGTTCTAAATGCACCTTAATAGGAGTCTGAGGAGGGGGAATAAAATAGGTAAACTTTCATAATGAGACTAAAGGATGGGTAGAAAACCATAGGTTCCATTGAAAACTGTTTGCCCTTCATTCAACTTACAAGCTTTATGAGTTTAATGCTCTTAAAATATGGTAAAATTGTAAGTTAGCAAAGAAAGGAAGAATTCCATGGGCTCGCTGAAGCAGTTGATTTAACTTGTTTTTTTTGGGCAGAAGAGTTGGAGCGCAAGTGCTTTATAACTAGGAAAAAGTCTCCCAAGATTGTAATGTCTGTAATTCCCCTTTGATGGGCTAAAAGGAGCCCTAGATAAAGGTCATGAGCTTTTACTTGGTTGTTGGACTTCTTTCCTGAGCCCCAGGCATATCGGTTGACTAGTATTCCTTCAGGACTAGTGAGAATCCTTCCCCCTCTTGCCACCCCTACCTAAATGTTTATGTTAATTATGTAGTAATTGTGAGTTTAAAACAATTTAAAAATTGACATTTCTTTGTAAATATTATGCTTGTAAATACTCATAACATTGTATATTGTTTGAAATATTTTTATTATCTGTTTTTTAAAAGTCACCCTTACAATGCATATTGTTTTAACTATTTTGTTGTCTGCATTTTTTAAAAATCCTTTTTAATATTAAATTATTATGAAAAGAAATTGATTAAATTACTTTTGTTATTCATTTTAATATTATAAATTTAATTTATAAATATTTTTTGCTATATACAATAACATTTTTATATTGTTTTCACTATTTTTATTACCTATTTTTAAAAATCTCCTTCCTTGCATTTTTAAAAAAGTTCCCCATATATTTAATGATAATTAATTTATATATTTTTTAATATTATATTAATTTGTAAAAATTAAAAAGTTCCCCATATATTAGATTAATTAATTTTATTAATCATTTTTAATATTATATCATTTTTGTAAAAATTTGAATGTAAAATATGCATACAATTTTTAAAATGCACTCTTCCGAAATTCCTCATACTTAACCATTTATATTGTTTTAACTATTTTTATTACATTCTTTATAAAAAATTTCCACTTCACATATTGTTTTATTTACTTTTATTCTCAACAATTTTTAAAACTTTCCTTGAATATTATTTATGAACCAATAAAGCATTATGTATTAATGATCAACTATTTTTATTACCTTCGTTATAAAATGTTGTCACTTACATGCATATTTATGAACCAACAAAGCATGATGTATTAATGATTAACTATATAAAATGTTATCACTTACATTGCATATTGTTTTAATTACTTTTATAGTTGACCTTTTTAAAAACCTTTAATATTATTTATGAACCAACAAAGCAACATTTATATAAATTATTTTTATTAACCTGATGTATTAATGATTAACTATTTTTATTATATATATATTTATTACTTTTTGTATTATATTATTTATGTATTAATTTTAGTATTTTTAATATATGTTATATATGTATTAATTGGGAAATTAAACCTTTTGAAAAAGGGTAAAAAAATATAATGTGTAAAATAATATTATGCATCTAAAAAATATAACCATTATGTATTAATGGTTAACTATTTTTTATATATATATATATATATATATATAATTTATGTATCAAATTTTAGTATTTTTTAATATTCTGGTTATATATGTAATTAATTGGGAAAAATTAAACTTTTGAAAAGGCGTAAAAAAATATAATCTTGTAAAAATAATATTATGCTCTAAAAAATGTAATTTTGTCAAGATAAATATTATGCTATTTATGTATTAATTGGGGAAGTTAAATTTTTGGTAAAAAGAAAACAATTATGATAATATTATGATATTTATGTATTAATTGGGAAAGTTAAACCTTGAATAAAAGGAAAGAAATTATAATCTTATTAGTTTTGAGTATAAATACTCATTTGTCATGTTGTTTTAATTATTTAAAAAAATACTATAATCTTGCTAGTTATACTCAAATCTTACATTGTTTTAACAATTCTTGTTATAGTATTATTTAGATATAAATCATAAATGAAAGTTTTTAAAAATTAAATATTATTTTAATTAAGAAAAGTAATTCATTAATTCAAATTTTTTGAAATTTTTTTAATCTAATGTTTTTGTTAATAAGTAGTAATTGTGAATTTAAAACAATTTAAAATTTGAAATTTATTTGAAAAGATTATACTCCATAAATACTTATAACATTGTATATTGTTTGAACTATTTTAATTATTGCAATTTTAAATGTCATCCATTTTTAAAAATCTTCTTTTTAACTGTTTATTTATAAAAAATTGATTAATTATTTTTAATTAACACATTTTTTAATATTAGAAATTATTTGTAAATTTTGGTTGTAAATACACAACGTTTTATATTGTTTTAAACTATTTTGATTACTAATTTTTAGAAGTCACCGCTTAGCATTGCATATTTAAAAAAATTCCCAATTATTTTTAATTATCTATTTTTAATATTATAAAATATTGCATATTTTAAAAAATTCCTCATTAATATATAAATTAATTATTTTTATTATCTATTTTTTAATATTATAAATTGTGTAAAGATTTGAGTGTAAATACACACCATTTTATATTGTTTTAACTATTTTTATTACAATTTTTAAAAAATCCTACTTAGCTTTTTATTAGTTTTAATTTTAATTTTAATTTTTTTGATATTTTTTAAAACTTTCCTATAATATTTTATGAACAAACAAAATTCAACATTATGCATTAATGCTTAACTATTTTTATTAAACTATATACATATATAGGTTGATTAATAGGAAATTTAAATTTTGAATCTTATTTATAATATACATTATGACATAGTGATTGAATTACTCCATATACAATATTTTTAGTATTATGTTATTTATTTATTAATTGAGAAATTAAACTTTTTCAGAGGGATTCAAAAAATGTAATTGTGTCACGATAATATTGTGTTATTTATGTATTAATTGGGACAACTAAAATATTGGTAAAAGGAAAGAAATTACAATCTTATTAGGTTTTGTGTGTAAATACTCTTCATGTTGTTTTCAACAATGGAATTTGCTTTTCCATAATCTAAAGGGGCTTCATACAACAAGAAAAATTTAAATGAAATCCAATGGGTAGTGAATATTCCGTGAATATTCAGTTAAGTCTGTGTATGAGAAACTTCAAGAATACCATCAACAACCTGGAAATTAGTATAGAAAACTGAGAGCCGCTCCAAAATCAAAGTTTTTATATAGACCGTGTTTAAGGAGAAAATTCTTACAACAAATAATCTTAGAAAGAGAGGTATTCAAGGTCCCTCCATCTATCCCCATTCATTATCTATTTATCACTTGTAAATTCTCTACTAAATGTTGACAAACCCTGGTCAACCCTCGTGATGTCCCTATCAACTCCAGTCTTAGCTTATCTGAGTTTTTTTCTAAGTGGAACTCCAACTACCCCTATTCCTTTAAAAATAAAAACATGCTGAAGAGATTATGGACTTGTCTGCCTTCCTTCTTATGTTGACATATTTGGTTAGAAAGAAACAAGTAAATCTTTCAAAGTATAAACCCTGAAGCTCGAAAAATCTTGGCCAAACCTTGGAGCCTTTCAATGGAATTCATCCTATCAAAAGGGACAAAAAATGGATGACAATCTACCTCAACAAGAAGAAGGGCTCTGGCTCAAATTTGTTCTGGATCGTCCGCCAGGTTTGGTTTGCCTTCGTAGAATAACTCCCCTCAGATTTGATAAATGGAAGGTTCGATTGAAAGAGCGATATTTCTCAACTTCGTTAAAAACTCTCAAGAGGCCTTGTCTTTTCTTTGATGACGCCTCCAAATCAAATCTCGGTTTTGCAGGAGCTGGAGGTATTATAATTGATAATTTGGGATCCATTTATGTTACATTTGTGTGAGGTTTGGGTATCAAATCAAATAATAGGGTGGAGGCCTATGGTTTCTTCTTTGGGTCACATATTCTGAGCAGTGGAAATTATATGAATCCAATCATATTTGGTGACTCTAATATTCTTATCGAGCAGATGGTCAAGAATACAAAACCCAACAATGCTGATCTAGCCCAAATAGTTTCCAGAATTCAACATTATATGAAAAATCTTGGAAAGGTCACATTCTTCCATGTTCTTAGAGTAAACAACATAATAGCTAATGATCTTCCAAGTAAAGCTTGCATCGGGTGACAAGGAGAGGTAAAAATTAACCAGGAAATCTATCTAAAATACATACCATAATCTCTCATCCTTTCACATGCACAATTGGACCTCAGAAAAATCCAAAATCAGTCCCCTCCTTTCTAAAGCATGTTGATGTCATAATCTCAATAAAATATCTCTTAGTCAAAGTTCCTTCTCCCAAGTTGATAAGAGGCCTTCCTCATTTTCGATTCCCCCATCTTTTATGCAGGTCGATTTCCAATGTGTGGAGATTTTCTGGGCTCACGAGTTCCTCTTTGGACCATTCCTCTCGTTATATTCTCTCCGCTTCCCTCATTGCACCACACTTCTCTATGTCTCTAATCACCTCGAAGCTTCATGCTTTCTCCTTCCTCCTCCATGCAGCGGGTTTCCCTTCCTCTTCGCTTCGTTTCCATTCTGCGGGCCTTCCCTTTTCTTCCCCTCGTTTCCTTGAAACACCCTATCTCCTCTGTCTTGTCTCCATTTCTTGAATTTACTAAGCCACTGATCCTCTTTCTATGGATCCGAATCAATGTTGTCCTCACTACAAATCTATCAAAGTTGTGCTGGAACAAATCAGGTTTTTGCACAACCAGTAGAAGGAATGATGTCAATCTGAAATTGGTTTTCTTAACTATCAATGCATCGAGCACAAAAAACCCATTTGATTAACTTAACAATCGTTGCGCTCATATCAAGCATGTCTTACAGTGCCTGCAAGAAATGGTGGGAAAGAAGTACGGGGAGAACTCAAACTCAATGGATCGTTACAGTGGGTTCCAACAGAATAAGGAAAAATCGATCAACAAAGAATGAAAGGAAGAGACAACTCTAGAACTTATCAGAATCTATTTTTCTCACAACCATAATGCACCTCCTATATCTGTTTTTTGAATCTCTCCTTAGTCATGCATAACAAATGTACTCTTCTACTTCCGTAGTATGTTAGAATTTACAAACCAAGTGTAGTAGGAAAGTCATGAATTTCATGTTAAAATAGGAAACAACAAATCAAGGAATTTTGTCCAACATTTTTTCCTAATTTGTTCAAATATTTTGTATATCGAAATTTATCTAACCCTCTTTTTCAAATGAATATATCATAACCAACTTTGTTAAAAAAAAAACCTCTTATATTGTTTTAATTATTTAAGAAAATATTATAATCTTATCGAACTTTTGAGTAATAAATACTATTCTCCTATCATTTTTAACCAATTTTATTAATAATATTAATTTAGATATAAATAATAATTCTAAATTTAATTTTTATATAATTTTTAATTTAAAAATATATTTTCATTTTTTAGTGAATTTATTGAAATAATAAATATTTTTTTGTAACGATTTTGTCCATGTAATGTTAAAGAAAATAAAATCTAACCATAACCGTTTAAGAATTAATTATGTAACATTTTTAACCCTAATAAATTGAAACCACATGGAATAGTTATATAATGATGATTTAATTTCTTGACAGATATATAAATAATTATATTTAAAGTATAATTTTAACATTATTATTTAATATATTATAGAAATTAAAACAAAATAGGTTCAATTAAGAAAAAACAAAAGGTTAAAGTAATTGCTAGCTAGCCAGTAATGCAAGAGATGATAGTATGGGAGAATGTTATAATGTCTTATTGTGTACAGTGCATTTTGACTTTGTAAATTATATATAAATAAAAATAAAAAATAATATAAAATAAAATATAATTCATAATATAATATAATTATTATTAATAAATTAAATTTTAAATATATTTTATTTATTAGATAATATTCCATTTTGATCAAATTACAATTTTTTTGAGCTCTAGGTTTCTGAGAATTCATGTCATAAAATAAAAATGAAAAAATAAAAATAATGTTAAAATAAAAATAACTTCATGGTATTCACCCTGGTATTGGTCCATGGTATTCATGTAAAATATATCCTATTAAGGGGGAAATTAAATCAGTTTAGATCCATCTTAACAATAACAACCTATCTCGAGTTAAGATGGTAGGCTAGTCATATAATCATGTGAATAATACCACATAATCATAAATGTTCATACAAAATAACTTGTGTGAATATTATCACATAATCATAAATGTGTATACAAAGTAACCTAGTTACTTGTACACTGAATCTAATCACTGAATAAGATGACTTTAGGTACCCACTCTCTCAATTTTTTTGAATTTTTTTACCAAAATGTTTATGTATTTTTATAAGATTGGTAGAACTACATTTTCATCATGTCCAATATATCACATAAAAAATGACTTTAGGTACCCACTCTCTCAAATTTTTTGAATTTTTTTACCAAAATGTTTATGCTTTTTTATAATGATGGGGCCAGCCCACGTGGTCCCGCCGTCGCTCCTTTCCACTTGGTGTTGTACCGTCAGTTGATATTTATGTTCGCCGGATTTCAGATATATGCGGTTTGATTTTCAATCTGGGCTTAATTAAGAGGTTCTACTGTATGGTACATTTGGTTGTATGTGGAGCGGACACCTGTCCCGTCTTGGAATTCTAAACCCCGCCTTGGTACAGGGTTTTCGCCACCCTTGCGTTCATTTGGTTTTGTATTACCTTCGGTTCCTTCGTCTGCGAGCTCTCGGCGACTTGGCGATTTCACTGTGATTTTCTTCTATGATGCTTTCATATTTGTTTGAAGCTCGTCCTCCTGGTTCTCTGTGATACGAGTTGGTAGTTTGTAAGTTTCGATGTGGGTTCTTTTTGCTGGTCCGGGGTTTTGTTGCTCTAAGTCTGTTGCGCTGCATGCTCTTGGCGGTCTTCACGGCTCCATTTGTTCGGAATTTGTTTTGGAAGTATCTCGGTCGTCTGTGGAACTGTTGAAACCTGGTAAGGTTTGTTTCTCTGCTTGTGTCTAGACTGTTCCTGTGTTTCCTGTTGTCGATTTTTAATGGGTCTCTGCTTCTGTGCGTCCTTTACTCGATTTGTCACCTGGATTTTCACTATTGTTACCTTTGTGTGTTGGTTGATGAGTATGTGGTTCTTGGTCTCGTTCTTCAGCACTGATTCGGCTCATGCACGGTCTCGGCAAACTAATGGTGGTGTTCTTCGTCGATTCCTCCGCCAATGTGACTAGTAAGCTTTCCTTCTTTTCTATATTGTTATACTTGTTCCTCTTTCTGGTTCTAACGTCTTCGGCTCCTTGTGAGCAGGAAGACAATCCAAGGTTGCGGTGGTCGCGGCTCCTCTGGTAGGTAAGTGGAACCCAATATAGTTTTTGCTTGTTCAAAATAAAATTTGTTTTAATCCCTGTACTTTTTCTTCCACTGTAATTTGACTCTCGTTCTTGGTTACCCTTGCAGGTGGAGCGACCAAGGGTTTCGGTGCTTGGACCTCCGACTATTCCAAGGGAATTCCGGGTAGCATTGTTCTATTTACTTGTAGTTTGTTTTCCTGAGTCTTTTGGCGTATGGTTTGGTATGGTTGTTGGCCTCGAGCCACTGTTTCTGTTTGGTTCTGTTGTTGTACAACATCTCTATCGAGTCGTAGGAGTGGGTTTGGGAATTTATGGGGTTTCGATTTATGTTGATAATGATTATAGTTCCCAAATCCGTGAACTGGTTCGTTCTTAAGTTTTTAAACACAAAATGTAAATGGACAATAACTTGTGATGACTGTATATGAACTATCTGGAATTGAATTTTTGGTTATGCTTTTAAAATTCGCATAACTGGGTTTTATTGTGGTTGTTCTCTTCACTGTAATGGCAAACTCTGATTTTTCGTATATAGAAAATTGTATGGACGATTCCTGGTTGCGTGTTTGGTTACTCTGTTGGGTTCACTGTAGATGAGTGTTGTTACTCCTCCGAATTTAACGAACTCTGCATTCGGATGTCTCCCTTTTTGATTTAAATTATGTGACCATGCATTTATGATATTCACACAGTAATTCAATATAAAAATACTTCAGAAATGAATAGGACGCTATGAGGATATGTGCACAGAAAATTTGTATATTTTTTCAATACTTCTCTCTCAGTCCAAACCCTTGTATTGTGCTTTGTTTCACTATTTAATAGCACTGTTACAAACTGCTCTAACTGCTGTTAGTTTGTTCAGTTTGTTCAATTAGTTACAACAGTTATTTTCCATACGGAACTTTGTCTGATTTTCTAGTACATTTTCTTTTCATGCCTTTTTACAACAGTAACTTAACTGTTTGAAAACAATGACTCTAATCTAATTATTACTACTCGTAATTACAACCTATTATAGTAATCTTTAAGTAACTTGATAAAAGAAAAGAAAAAAAAAACAAGTATGTTTCCCACTCAATGAATTAACCTCTTTGTCCTCTTCAGAAACCATATTCCCTCACTTTTGTCTTTGCCTTGTCAGCTAGATGCTCCTACCTCAGGCTCCCGGGGTAAGAGAAATTCATGGCTCCATTCCATGAGCTCCTCCACCTAATAGCCAGCCTTCCGTATCTGTGCCGCGTCGAGCCATGAGCTGTCCTCCATTGGACGGTCTCTCCACTTGATGAGATATCGCAGACATTCCTTCCTACGTGTCTTCTTGGCTACCTGTGTACTGAGAATTCCTTCAATCTCATGGGATTGAGCCGAAGGCATATGCCTCATCTCCAACTTGGGTGTCCCGTTCTGGCTGTACCACATTGTCTTCCTCTGCTTGGGCAGTATATGGGAACAGATCCGCCACATTGAAAATAAGTGATATGCCTATATTAGGTGGTAGTTGAATTTCATAGGCGTTGGCTGAGAATTTATGCATGATCTTGCAGGGACCAATTTTTTTAAACTTTAATTTATTATATGTACCCTTAGGAAACCGTTCCTTGCGTAAGTGCGCGAGGACCTCATCTTCGACATTAAATTGTACTTCCCTTCACCTTGAATCTGCTTGCTGCTTGTATTTCTGTATGCTGTCCTGCAATTTTAATTTTATCTGTTCATGTAATTCGCTCATTGCTTCGGCAAAATCTTCTCCATCTGCGCTTCTCCGTTCTAATTTTCCTAAATCTCGCAATTCATGTATTCCCCGAGGATGCATGTCGTACAAGATTTGGAACGGGCTATGTCCGGTGCTACGATTGGACGAATTGTTATAAGCGAATTCTGCCTGTGCGAGAGCACGATCCCATAACCGTGAATTTTCCCCAATCAAACTCCATAATAAATTTCCCAAACTCCTGTTCACCACTTCCGTTTGCCCATCAGTTTGCGGATGATATGCAGAGTTGAAATTCAGTTGCGTGCCCAACTTTTTCCATAGGGTGCACCAAAAGTGTCTTGTGAATTTTACATCCTTGTCAGAAACGATAGAATTGGGTAGGCCATGTAATCTAACAACTTCCATGAAAAACATGTGAGCTACATATGTGGCATCACTAGTTTTCCGGCAAGGAATAAAATGAGCCATTTTTGAAAATCTATCTACCACCACCATCAGTGAGTCATACCCCCGCTGTGTTCTAGGCAGTCCCAAGACAAAGTCAATGCTGACTGAGTCCCATGGCCTGCTCGGAACAGGTAGTGGCGTGTAAAGTCCGGTATTCTGACTATGTCCTTTCGCCAGTTGGAAGACTTTACACCTCTTCACATATCATTGGATATCCCTGCGCATTCTGGGCCAGTAATAAAAGTGTCCGAGATGTTCCAAAGTTTTGTCTATGCCAAAATGATCGGCTAGACCACCACTATGTTTTTCCCGTACAATATTTTCTCTCATCGAACAATCCGGGATACATAAATGTCCACCTCTGAAGAATAGTCATTCCTGCAAATTTTTATCCAACCATGGACTTGTATTCCTTAACACGGGACTTTTGCAGGCTTCAAAGGCGTCTTTGAAATCTGTATCGGTCTGGTACAAATCCTTTAGATGTTCGAATCCCATCACCTGTATTCTACTTTCTTGTAAGAGCAAAGCTCTTCTACTCAAGGCATCTGCCACTTTATTGGCTTGCCCACTAATGTGCTTTAGCATGAAGGTGAAACTCTGCAAGTATTCTACCCATTTGGCGTGCTTATGGTTCAACTTGTGCTGTTGCATTACATATTGTAACGCTGAATTATCAGAAAATAATACAAACTCGTTACCCAGCAGGTAGTGTCTCCAATGCTTTAAAGCTTGGACCACGACATAAAATTCCTTGTCATACGAGGAGTATTTCTTCTTAATTTCATTTAATTTCTCACTAAAGAATGCCACTGGTCTATTTTCCTGACTAAGCATAGCGCCAATAGCTGTCCCACTTGCGTCACATCGAACCTGAAAAAGTTTGTTGAAGTCGGGTAGTCTCAAGATTGGTCTCTCCGTAATCTTCCGTTTCAAAAGCTGAAAGCTGTCCTCTGCTGTACTGGTCCAACAAAAAGGCTGACTGGCCTTCTTGATGGTATCTAGCATTGGTGCACAGATTTCGCTGAAATTTCTAATAAACTTCCGATAAAAACTTGCCAATCCGTGAAAGCTACGTACCTCAAACAAGCTCTTGGGTGATGGCCAATTGATGATTGCTGCGATCTTTTCTGGATCCATCTTCAATTCATTTTCTGCGACTACAAACCCCAAATAAACCAGTTCCTTCTGCAGGAAAGTACTTTTTTTAAAGTTCATTAGCAGTTTGTTCTACTGTAACTTCTCTAGCACTCTTCGAACATGCTGAAGGTGTTCTCCCTTCGTTTTGCTGAAAATTAAAATATCGCCAAGATAAACTATCACAAACTTGCCAATAAATTCTTTTAGCATTTCATTCATCAACCTCATAAAAGTAATAGGATCGTTGCTCAAACTAAACGGCATGACTAGCCACTCGTACAACCCTTCATTAGTTTTGAAGGTTGTTTTCAATTCATCTCCCTCTATGATCCTGATCTGATGATATCCACTCTTCAGATCAATCTTCGTAAAGTAGGCTGCTCCGCTGAGACAATCCGTCATGTCATCCATTCTGGGTAGGGGAAATCTGTACCGAATAGTGATTTTATTAATGGCTCGTGAATCCGTACACATCCGCCATTCTCCTCCCTTCTTAGGTGCGAGTACTGTTGGTACCGCACAAGGGCTCAAACTTTCTCTGATCAGTCCCTTATCCAGCAACTCTTGCACCTGTTTATGGATCTCTTCATTATCCTTCGGGCTCATTCTATATGCTTCCTTGTTCAATAGACTTGTTCCAGGTATGAAATCGATATGATGGCTAATGCTCCTTCTGGGAGGCAACTTATCTGGTAAATCATCGACCACAATGTCCTTAAATTCTTCCAACAACTCTTGAATCTCTGTAGGAAACTCTGACTTTTCTGTGTTCAGTAATACTGCTTTTGTCCTCCTTACAATCGCATAATTCACCTCATTTTCTTCAATCTGCTTAATAAACTGTTTTCCTCCTATTAACAATGCTTTCATTCCACTTGATTCTGCCGCATCCTCCTCCTTGATGGGTACAAGCGTATGTTTGACTCCACCTTTCACAAATTTGTAACAATTTGTTTTCCCATCATGTGTCACCTTCCGGTCATACTACCACGGTCTCCCTAGTAGTATATGGCATACGTCCATTGGCATAATATCACAGACAACTTTGTCTTGGTATTTGCCAATGTGAAATTCAACCTCACATTGTTCATCAACTAATAATTGGTGGCCTTTCTATAGCCACGACACCTTGTAAGGTGTGAGATGTTTAAGCCGTTTTAATCCTAGTTTTTCCACCATCTCAGCGGCAACTAAGTTATCTGTACTCCCGCTGTCTATGATTAATTTACAACACTTCCCATGTGATTTGCAAACTGTTCGGAACAGTGCCTTCCGCTAGGTCTGCTCAACCATCTCCTTTGCTGGCTTCAACAATACTTTGTTTAAAACTAATGCCTCTCTTGTTTTTGCCACATTTTCTACTTCCCGGGGCTGTGCTTCAGCTTCCTCAGGCTGCGCAACAAATGCTCCCCTCTGGCCAGCATGCTCGGCTTTCGGGCATTTGAAGGATCTGTGCCCCCATTTATGGCACCTGTAGCACTAGACATTAGTCCTTCTTCCACGACCATTTCCTCTTCCCCACTGATATGGCCAACCTCCTCTAGTGCTATCTCCCTTTTCTGCTATCCCTGAAGCTCTGGAGCTGTTGCCTTCCTTGCTGTTAGTAGCAGTTCTTCCTCTGCAGTAGGATTGTCCTCGTCCTCTCCTATTTTTCTGTTTCCTGTTAATTTTTTCTTCAGCCTTTACAGCACTTTGAAAGGCTTCTTCTATATTTCGTGGAGAGAGAACACTGATCTCATCTAGTATTTCCATCCTCAAGCCATTCACATATCTCACTGTTTTCTCTGGAGTATCATCAATATAACCAACCCGCAAATTTACACAATAAAACTCCTTTATGTATTCCTTTACGGTCATACCTTTCTGCCTTAGATTCTGCACTTATCGATAAAGTTCGACCTGATAGTCTTTAGGCAAAAACCTGCCCTTCAGTTTTGCCACCATTCTTGGCCACTTCTTTATCGGTAGCTTATTCATCCTCTTCCTGTCCACTTGGACACTATCCCAACATAGGGCAGCGTGTCCTTTTAACTTGGTTGCAACAAATATAACTCTTTTGTCCTCACTGATCTCTTTGTTTTCAAAATACTTATCTAACTCACTTACCCAATCCAGCAAAACATCTGCGGATAGACTGACATTGTAGTTAGGGATCTCAGGTTTGGGTTTGCTGCTTGCTAACAGTACTGATCTCAACAATTTTATCTTTGGGGCTTCTTCCTCTAATCCTTCCGTAGCAGTTACTGCTTCTTCCTCACTATCATCCCCAAGTTCTAGGTCTCTTCTCCTTCCTGCCTCCACTGCTTCTAAGCGAGCAGTAAGGACTCTCAACTCTTCTCTCAAGCCCTCGTCTGTTCCTCTGTGCACACCTCTTCCACGTCCCCGTCTTTGAACTTCCATTTTTTTTTGAATTTCCTGCTCTGATACCACTTGATGGGGCCAACCCACGTGGTTCTGCCGTCGTTCCTTTCCACTTGGTGTTGTACCGTCAGTTGATATTTATGTTCACCAGATTACGGATATATGCGATTTGATTTTCAATCTGGGCTTAATTAAGAGGTTCTACGCTTGGTACGTTTGGTTGTATGTGGAGCGGACACCTGTCCCATCTTAGAATTCTAAACCCTGCCTTGGTATAGGGTTTTCGCCACCCTTGCGTTCTTTTGGTTTTGTATTACCTCCGGTTCCTCCGTCTATGAGCTCTCAATGACTTGGCGATTTCACTGTGATTTTCTTCTGTGATGCTTTCGTATTTGTTTGAAGCAAGTCCTCCTGGTTCTCTGTGATACGAGTTGGTAGTTTGCAAGTTTCGATGTGGGTTCTTTTCGCTGGTCTGGGGTTTTGTTGCTCCGAGTCTGTTGAGCTGCATGCTCTCGACAGTATTCACGGATCCATTTGTTCGGAATTTGTTTTGGAAGTGTCTCGGTCATCTGTGGAACTGTTGAAACCTGGTAAGGTTTGTTTCTCTGCTTGTGTCTAGACTGTTCCTTTGTTTCCGGTTGTCGATTTTTAATGGGTCTATGCTTCTGTGTGTCCTTTACTCGATTTTTCACCTGGGTTTTCACTATTGTTACCTCTGTGTGTTGGTTGATGAGTATGTGGTTCTTAGTCTCATTCTTCAACACTGATTCGGCTCATGCACGGTCTCGGAAAACTAATGGTGGCGTTCTTCGTCGATTCCTCCGCCAATGTGACTGGTAACCTTTCCTTCTTTGCTATATTGTTATACTTATTCCTCTTTCTGGTTCTAACGTCTTCGGCTCCTTGTGAGCAGGAAGACAATCTAAGTTTGCGGTGGTTGCGGCTCCTCTGGTAGGTAAGTGGAACCCAATATAGTTTTTGCTTGTTCAAAATAAAATTTGTTTTAATCCCTGTACTTTTTCTTCCACTATAATTTGACTCTCGTTCTTGGTTACCCTTGCAAGTGGAGCGACCGAGGGTTTCGGTGCTTGGACCTCCGACTATTCCGAGGGAATTCTGGGTAGCATTGTTCTATTTACTTGTAGTTTGTTTGCCTGAGTCTTTAGCGTATGGTTTGGTATGGTTGTTGGCCTCGAGCCACTGTTTCTGTTTGGTTCTGTTGTTGTACAGCATCTCTGTCGAGTCGTAGGAGTGGGTTTGGGAATTTATGGGGTTTCGATTTATGTTGATAATGATTACAGTTCCCAAATTCGTGAACTGGTTCGTTCTTAAGTTTTTAAACACAAAATGTAAATGGACAATAACTTGTGATGACTGTATATGAACTATCTGGAATTGAATTTTTGGTTATGATTTTAAAATTCGCATACCTGGGTTTTATTGTGGTTGTTATCTTCACTGTAATGGCAAACTCTGATTTTTCGCATATAGAAAATTGTATGGACGATTCCTGGTTGCGTGTTTGGATACTCTGTTGGGTTCACTGTAGATGAGC
Source organism: Pinus taeda (assembly GCA_000404065.3). NCBI lineage: Eukaryota > Viridiplantae > Streptophyta > Pinopsida > Pinales > Pinaceae > Pinus > Pinus taeda. The sequence continues at coordinate 19,648 of APFE030569074.1, forward strand.
GCTGTTACTCCTCCGAATTTAACGAACTCTGCATTCGGATGTCTCCCTTTTTGATTTAAATTCTATGACCATGCATTTATGATATTCACACAGTAATTCAATATAAAAATACTTCAGAAATGAATAGGACGCTATGAGGATATGTGCACAGAAAATTTGTATATTTTTTCAATACTTCTCTCTCAGTCCAAACCCCTGTATTGTGCTTTGTTTCACTATTTAATAGCATTGTTACAAACTGCTCTACCTGCTGTTAGTTTGTTCAGTTTGTTCAATTAGCTACAACAATTATTTTCCATACGGAACTTTGTCTAACTTTCTAGTACATTTTCTTTTCATGCCTTTTTACAACAGTAACTTAACTGTTTGAAAACAATGACTCTAATCTAATTATTACTACTCCTAATTACAACTTATTATAGTAATCTTTAAGTAACTTGATAAAAGAAAAGAAAAAAAAAACAAGTATGTTTCCCACTCAATGAATTAACCTCTCTGTCCTCTTCAGAAACCATATTCCCTCACTTTTGTCTTTTCCCTGTCAGCTAGATGCTTCTGCATCATATAAGCTTGGTATAACTACATTTTCATCATGTCTAATATATGCTGAATCTAATCACTGAATAAGATGACTTTAGGTACCCACTTTCTCAATTTTTTTGAATTTTTCCAAAATGTTTATGTTTTTTTATAAGCTTGGTAGAACTACATTTTCATCATGTCCAATATATCACATAAAAAATGATTTTAGGTACCCACTCTCTCAATTTTTTGAATTTTTTACCAAAATGTTTATGTTTTTTTATAAGCTTGGTAGAACGACATTTTCATCATGTCCAATATATCACATAAAAAAGTGTCCAAAACCAGATAGACACCTAAATATTTATGTTAATTATGTAGCAATTGTCAATTTAAAACAAATTAAAAATTTAAATTTCTTTGTAAAAGTTATGCTTGTAAATATTCATAACATTGTGTATTGTTTGAACCTAAATGTCTTTGTTAATCATGTAGTAATTGTGAATTTAAAGCAATTTAAAAATTGAAATTTCTTTGTAAAAGTTATGCTCATAAATATTCATAACATTGTGTATTGTTTGAACTATTTTTATAATATGTTTTTAAAAGTCACCATTACATTGCATATTGTTTTAACTATTTTTGTTGTCTGCGTTTTTAAGAATACACTTTTATTTTATGAAAATAAATGATTAATTATTTTTATTATCCATTTTGGATATAAATACACATAACATTTTATATTGTTTTCACTATTTTTAAAAAGTTACCCTTCCATTGGGTATTTTAAAAAATTCCCCATTATGTATTATATTCATAAATTTTTTGTTTGAAAATAAATAGAGAAATTACAGTAAAGTAAACATTTCCCTTAGTACAGTTAATCTTACAAATCATAATATTTAATAAGATTAGACCTTGGTGTAACTATCCAACCAAGTCATATATACAATTATTCGAACATAATATATACCATGATTGGACCTTGGTGTAGCTTTCCAACAAAGTCAACTAAGTCATATTTACAAATATTCAGCCGATGATTAGTTTATATTCGAGGGATGTCAAATAATTAATGCTGCATTAACTCCATTGGCCGATGCGTCGGCCCTAGGTTTGGCGGTAATGCATCTCTAGAGTCTTCGTCTGCTATACAACTGTGCCTTCGTCCTCGGGAGGAGCTCCTCATCTACGACCATTAGTTGTTGAGTCAGATCGGATGGTGGTGGAAAGTCTCAGGGTTCTATGCATCTGTCGCTGTTCTGTTGCCTTCACATTTCTTCCTTCCTAGTTTAGGCATTTCCCATACTGCAAGGTGTTATTACTACGCACAGGTAACCACAAAATTGACCTTCCGTGTTTGTTGGCGTTTTTCTCCCATCGTGGCTTCTTCATTGTCATGCTATATTCTAAGCAGTAATGGCTACTTTCTACAGGTGCCCTCGGGTTTTGGTTTGACTCCTTGTTGTGAGGAGGGTTTTTACATGTAACTCTGTTCTAGGTAGTGTCCTTATTGTAGTTGTTTTATAACTTTTCATTTGTTTCTTTTCTTTTTGTTTGTTCACATGTACAGTGAATAACTTTATGTTGTTACTCCTAGGAGACATGGAGGGTTTCACAATTGATCGATCTTTGGGCGAGGTGCCAGAGCTAAAACCCCCTGCTTAGCTAGCTAGGTGGGATGACGATTGTTCAAACCCATCTACCAGATATTTGAGTTTTGCTCGACTAAGAATTATTATGGGTTTTTCATCTTAGGGTTTTGGGTTCTATGGAATGTAATACCTGTGTAATAGAACTGCTAGTTTGGCCTGCATACATTTGTCTATATATTTTTTTTCTTAGTTGCAAAAATTCTCTATTATGAAGAGCTCGTTGGTTTAATATGAAGGGCGATTTTAAGTTTGTAATAAGTTCTGTAATAACTTTTGTTTGGTGGCCAAAACCCTGGCCTAGTTCTTTTTCCCGCCTTTCTGGGTATTGACTTTATATTGGTTATCAACTGTGTTGAGGAGGCTCATCTTTATTTTATGTGGCCGAATTTTTGGACAACATACAATTCTTATTTAACATATTAATGTAATTATTTAGTGTACATCTTCTGTGTAATGTATTGGTTGGTAAAGATGCGGTTCAACCGTCTCTCAGATGTTAAAGTTGATTCCATATTTTTAACTTGCATTACCTGTAATGCTATGAGTCTAGTCATGCATGAATAACAATATTACATGTTGCAAGTCTTGTTTTTCATTCCTTTTCATTTTGTTTGTTTTTTATAGTGATTCTATTAATAATGGATTGTTTTTCCTAAATTTCCCTCTTTTAACCAGTTCAAGCGGGAATACGATGTTTCGTCCACATTCTATTTTTCTAGTTCACATTTACTCGTATTCTGGGTTTCCTCCATGTTTATAGAAATTAAGGGCATAACTAGATTTCCTTTATATTTCGTGGAAAATCTCGGCATAACTAGATTTCCTATTTGTTTTGTTGAAAGTTATTGACATATCTAGATTTCCTGTTTAAAGTGTTGAAAGTTATCGACATATCTAGATTCCCGTATTATCTATGGACTTTAATGGCATATTAGCTTTGTTTTCTTCTTAGAATAAGTAATTCTCTTCTTATAAAATAGTTCTTCTACTCCATACCTAATCCAGGTGGATATTGGTGGCCACCCGCTAATTCCACGTGGATCCACTCTAGTGCTTCTTTCAATTCTTTCAGTTTCCTTAATTATAGCACAATTTACTATTTTTAGCAATTTTTCGGGTCCTAAACTTCCGGAGCCGTTTTGAGGCCCTAAACGACGTTTTTTGGGAAATCTACCGCCAATGATTTTCTGACTAAAAATCATCTTTTTCGTTGTAGTTCTCGGAGAGATCTTTCCAACGGGTTATCATGAACGTCAAACGGAGATAAGACGACCAATTCGCGACCCCGGGAAGTTGATGTACCAACTTACCCAAAAACGG
>APFE030569074.1:38763-52364 GCA_000404065.3 Pinus taeda
CTTATGATTTACATATAAATCATAATACACATTATGACATGGTGATTAAATTATTTTATATATATATTTTTTAGTATTTGGTTATTTATGTATTAATAGAGAAACTAGGCCTTTTGAAAAAGGTCCCAAAAATATAATATTTTCAAGATAATGTTATGTTATTTGTAAATCATAATATACATTACAACATGATGATTGAATTATTCTACACACACATTTTTTTGTTGTTGCGTAAGTTTGGTAGATCTCTTTTTCTATTAAATATTTCGTGAGAATAAGTTTGATTTTTACAAAATTGCAGGTGGCCTCAACTTGCCCGCAGGAAACCAGGTCTGTTGGCCATTTGTCTGCATCAAATACTGTTCAAAATTTAAAAAGAGTTTTTTTTAACCATCTATGCTACATTGGCAATTTTATCAACTATATAATTCTTGCTAAAAAAGTAAATGCGAGTTGTCATATAGACAAAATTATACTGGTTAGTCTGCTTCATTCATTTGAAGAATCAACAGGGGCTGGGGTTTTTGCACTTGAACTCGAAACTTCACTTCTTATCATATCCTGAAGACTCTGTTCGATCTTGTTCACAGTGAGGTTGTTGTTATAGAGCTGCATTTGGACAGATTGTATCTCCCTTTGCAGGTCCTTCATGCTTGGTTCAGCTTAGCTGGTCTATCCTCCTCCGGGTTTTCTCTTTCCTAATAGGTTTTCATAGCGGAGGCTAGGACGTTTTTCATGACCCAATGCTTCTGGATAGTTTGATGAAACAACATTTGGTGTCCTCTGGTATTCACTGGGTCTTTGGCGATTGTTTCCCATTCCTCTACCTCAATCTTTTGATTTTCAATGTTTGTGTTTAGTTCTCTTTCCCATTCGGAGTTTACATCTTTCATCTCAGCCAGGGTTCCTACGTAGTATGCGTTGATCAGGTTCCGCATACTCTCCTTCTTTGTTTTCTTGCCTCTTTTGCTTGGACTTTTTATTGAAGTTGGTTCCAGGCCTTTCATCTTTTTTCTTGACTTACTCAGTCCTCTGTTTCCTTTTCTTCCCAGTTGGTTACCTTCTTTCTTTATCCAATTATTCTTTCTACTTTTTCCTTTCCTTTCCAAGCGGCGCACCTGTACTGGGGTTGGAGCACAGTTCAAGTGCCAAGTCTTGGGAGTTCTCTGCACTCTGATTATTAAGCTACCTATAACAGAAACTAGGAATACAACATTGTAAGTCATCAAATTTACCATAGTAGAATTTTGTGCTTTGTAAGTTGGTAATGAAATTAACATCTTTCCTTCTATTTTTATTGGGATACTCGGCTTCAGAATTAGCCTCGCTCATTTTAGAATTCCCCACAAACTTCCCCCATTTTGGTTGAGACTTCTCAGGCATAAGCGTTTTCATCCGCTCTGTGCCTTGAAGACTGTGATGACCCCCATCTACACCCATATTCCCCACTCTCCCCACATAGATTTGAAGGATAATGACAACACCATAATCCTGGGTGCTTCCCATGCAAATTTGAATAACTCCTCTAACCGACTCCCGCAAGACTTCCTTGCACCTCCACCCTACTATAATTGCAGCCCTGCCACTTGATTTCCTAGTTTTCTTGCTGCTTTGATTTTTGCCACTGCAGCAAGCAAGACATTGCTTCTCATTCTCCCACTAGATTACAATTATTATTCAGGTCACTGAGAGAGCTACCCTTCGCCATTGGGTCCCCTCGAAGGAGCTAAGGAAAAGCCCACTTAGAGTAGTTTCACTCCCCCCAAAGCGTCCCTAGTTACTACACCTTTTTCTGCAAACCTTTTCCAAGTCAGGATCGACTCTGGGTCGACGAAGATCAACCCTAGGCACCAAGGCTAGGTGAAACTTCTAGCCTTCCACAATTGTTTGTGACACCTTTCTTCTCTAGCCACATTCTCATCCTTATCCGCTTATAGAAATTGATCCGACAAATGTAGAGGAAACCACTTTGGATGACCTTGCTGGCCAGAAATCGACTCAGCCTTCTTCTCATACCCCAGAACCTATTGACCCAAGGCTAAGATAAGGATTTCCAACCCCCATTCCATGGATGACAAGCCTATATATCACCCCCCAAGTTGACAGGGTTAATACCCAAGAAGATCGGGAGATCTCAACATTGAAACTAACTGGGGACATCATTAAAATTAACCATTGTTCTTCTTCCAGATTTACTTTAGAGCCTCTTTCTAAACTAGTTATTTGCAGGAGCTAATTCATGTTTTCCAGAAAATCGTGGGTGAAAGCAGAGAGCACATACCAATTCTTGTAATTGATAGCTGAATGCTGCTTGATGTCCTCCAACTCTCGGCTCTCACCACCTTCAACTGCACGTCTTGCCTTGTCTTTCTGCATGCGAATGTTTCTCATCCTAGCCTTCTTTCCATTTTATTTTTCTTTCCCCCTACCTGGCATGTCGCCCAAGGGATCTGCCATGTGATTTCTTCCTCTGTCTGCTGTCCTTTCTCTCGCATGAGGGTCTCGGGATGGGGTTCCACTAAGTATCCCATAATTGCAAATCATTAAACCTCTCCTACCGTCGATTGCTCTTGCCGTAAGTTTTCTATGACTGCCATGCCACTTGCCAACCACTGTTCCATTTGTCCTTGCCTTCTTCTTTCTGCCGTTCGTGCCAACTCGTCGTTTTCCCTTACCTCTGCCCGCTGCACCGAATTTCCCTACCCAGTTTTTCTCGTTGCTCCAGTGCCATTTGCTAGCTCTCGTGGCCCATGTCCAACCTCCTCCCTCTGCCCACCATGCCAACTAGCTAGCTGCTCCACCCTCAGCCCACCATGACCACTGACCGTCCTCTCTCCCTTCTAATCTACAAGGCCTGCCACACCCTGATTGAGGTATATACACACATTTTTAGTATGACATTATTTACGTATTAATTGGGAAATTAAATCCTTTCAAAAGAGGCCCAAAAAATATAATATTGCCAAATAATATTGTTATTTATGTATTAATTTGGAAAACTAAACTCTTGGTAAAAAGAAAAAAATTATAATCTTATTAGGTTTTGAGTATAAATACTCACTTTTCATGTTTGTTTAGATTATTAAAAAAAATAGTATAATATTAAATATTTGAAATAATTTTGGAAGAAATCACATTAAAAAAAAATTGGTCTAGGTGTTTGGAACCAACCAATGTGGTTGATGAAGAAACAAATCATGGCATCAAGATAAATACGAAGGCATATCAACCCACCACTGTGGTTTATCATCAGGACAATATGAAGAAACAGATCATGGCATCAGGATAAATAGGAAGATAGATCATTGTAACGGCTATAAGAAAACGACTATAATAGATCATTCTAATGGCTATAAGAAAACGACTATAAAAGAAACGACTACTTTTAGCTAGATAAAGAGTAGGGGAATAATAAATTAAATCTTAATTTAAATAGTAAGTTAAATATATATAAATAAATACTTATATTATTTTTAATTAGTCTGTGATATCCCGGAACATTGTAATTATTCTGCTGTAATTATTTTAATTACTGTTTTCAATTACAAACAAAGGATGATGGTTATTTTAATTTAAGAATATTTTCTTAGTTTTAACCATGGAAATATTTCTTTAAGTTTCTTTTTTTTTTTAAAGAAAAAGAATGAAAGCTGACAACTTCCGAGGAGGGAAGTTGGGGCAAACAGGCGGTTGCTGGAAAGCAACCCTAACCACCTCCCCTAACTGAAAACACCTCGAGGCAAGGAGGAGGGGGGAGGAGGAGACCGTGCTGGGGAGTCATATCGGAAAAAGGGAGAGGATGCTAATTCTGGTAATGACCAGATAGCATGCACTCATTGAGGAGTATACTTGCAGAGGTAAGTGACCTTGCAAGAGAGCTCGGGGGGAGATACAATCGAGGAGGACATATCTCATGGATGGGTGGACATCAGGCAGACAATAACGAGTACAATTCCTACAAGGAACACAGATTGTTCTAACAGGTGACATGTAAGTGGTTTGTCCTAGAATTGATTAAGTTGATTAATGAAAGAGCAAAAGTTGATGCATCTGTAATAGTGGAGAACTGTGGTTTTTCATTTAGTTATTAACTTGAGAAACTGTATCAAGAAGATAAGAATCATGAATATTTACATGCAAGAAAATGAGAATAAATAGTTAACCATGGGAAATTAGGAAGACATTTAAATACTATAAATTCTGTCTAGTAAAGGCAAGAATAATTAATTGATTTCAAATAATAGTAAAAGTCTGTGACACGGCGGTGAAGGGTTAGGCAAACCCGAGGGTCACGGTTGCCCTGGAGATATTCATAAAAAGTAATTTGTAGTAATAACCAAATCAATAATGGTCACAGTGTGGCCTCAAATCAAGAAAAACTGAGGGAACACCTGGCCAGTCTTGAATTGAAAACAACATGGTAATGTTGGTGTCTAGTCTTTAAAAAAAATAAACAGAGGGAAAAAGTTACATCTATCGGCTCGCTTCAACTAGGGTAGCATAATGTAAACCGTAATAAACAAGGCAGCCACACGGTTCCAGACGGAAGAACGACTGTATGATACGGAAACTGCTGTGAGTCGGTTATGGCCAACACGACTCCTAATTGGTGTCTCATTTAATTATCCAATCCAATACTCGGGTTACGCACATACCCTAGAGGGTTGATAAACATTTCGGCAGCCGGGAGTCATCGACTCTGGTTCTTCATTATAACAAGTAATATAATAACAACCTTAAACATATATATATATACAAGCCCTTAAATGACAAGTTCCTGAGTCAGTAATGGAACTACAAGCTCTAGTCTGTTAAGTTGAGAAAGCCCTAATCCGTCAACATAGACTGAAAAACCACCCTTAGCAGGACTATTGTAGTCATGTCCAGGTATTACGGGAGCCATAGTTGGGCATCAGCCGTAAGAGGTTTGGAATAAATGCCAGGAAAAGAGTCGTTCATGGAGGACCCCGAAGTTCCGGAAAACCAACAAACTATAAAAAAAAATAATTGAAACAACAATATCCCTGTTAAATGGTCATACCACCAAAGGACGAAAGACGTTCTAAAATATAAATACGACAGATATTCATAGTGCCAGAAGAGGAATTAAATTAGAGCAGTTAACTTCGCATGGGAAATAATATACACAGGTCTGTAACATTTTCACGTGGACAGTGCAAAACAATAAACATATATGTAATAGTTGTAACCACAGTGACCATTCCATTGAGTCTATCATTCAAGTCATAGACATAACAAATCCATAATAGTTGCAAACCGTAGCTGGAGTATAATAATTACAGGCTTTAGAGTCGTGAGGGAGAACACCCCGTCGTGGTCTTAAGCCTAAGTCCACGAGGAGCCCTCGGCCCTTTGTTTTTTATAAAAACCCTAGTTAGTACTCAACAAATCTAAGCTGTAAAAGGTAAAAGGCGACAACGACAGATAATTACATTCTCAGAACTGAAGTGTAACCCTCGAGATGCCTCAAAAATTAACCTGTTCCAACCAGAAATTGCTGTAGTAGGGCATGCTTACCCGGTACATAGCATCCAACGTTAACCATGAGCAGGACATTGGTTGGCAAACTCCAGATCCGCCTCACCATTGATCATAATCTGTAAATATCAAAGAACCGTAATGTGTATTCAGGATACCGTAGTGTAAAAGAATCGCAATAAAATTTAAAACCGTCAGATATCTAATCCCATTTCATACCTAGTTAGAGGATGTCAGAGCATTCTCAAAATACTCCCAAATATGTGCAGGTTGCCTTAGTCGACTTTGGGCATTGTCATTGCAGGGAGAAATTGATCTGCGAAAGTCGAGTTCGAAATGCGGTGCAAGAATGAATTCCATCCATGACAGGGCGGTGTGAAGAATAAACCTCATTCCGGACAAAACTTTGGAATAGCCTCCCGGGACGAATCCAGCCATTGGATGAGTCTCTTGCCTCCTATGCCGTGGATGGGATGAGGATCCCAAGGTCACCGATATCGAGGCTCCACCTGCCGCACCATGTCATTCAAGACAGTGGAGCGATTAATGCGGGGCGAAGAACCATTAAAACAACATACACATCCGCTGTGTAATTCAGCATAGGAAGCAGGCAATGCAACCATAGATTAATTGCTAACCGGAGAATATTTAACTATAACAATCTCGATAATTCAACCAATATCCGAAGTTGAGATCTGTATTTCTAATCTATGACCCAGGATTGGTACGTAGCCTTTTCCGTAGTAGCATAGTTATTGATATCAGGTAAATGTAGTACCGGAGGTAGATTTAAATAAATTTTTTATTTTTATTTTACCATGGTAAGTTTTAGAGTGGAGTTATTACAAATTGGTATCAGAGCTAAGTCTCCACACTGTGACCTCTGGGACAACACCGGAGAAAACCAAGACAATTTTTTTTTTATGTTACAGTTGTTGTTGTTGCAATTTATTTATGTTTACAGGAAACAGTTAATATTACTAACCACTCTTCTGGTTCCATTTTAAGATCGTCAAGGGGGTAAGCGAACAGACCATAACATGGGAGAAATTTCAAAGGTACTTTAAAGAAAGATATCTGACTGAGCGTTTCTATGGCGAAAAGGCAAGGGAATTCCATGACTTGCGGTTGGGACAACAGACTATGGATGAATTTATCACCCGTTTCACTTCCCTGCTCCGTTATGTGCCTTACATTAGAGAAGAAAAAGCTAAGGTGCAAAGATTTATTATTAGTTTACCTCTATATATACGAGAAAGGATTGAGTTTGACAATTCGAGGACGATGGATGAAGCTATCCGTAAAGCTAGGATCTGCTACCAGCAGAATAAACAGAAAGGAGAAGCTCCGAATAAAAGATGGAATTAGAAAAGGGGTAGTAAGACAGTGGGGAACGATAAAGGAAGTCGCAGCGGTGGAGGTAAGGGGATTAGCAAGGGACAAAACAACATAACTATACAGAGAGGCTCATTCAAATCCAAGCCAACCAGTGAGTCCAGATTGAGCGAGCAGTCTACCAGATTGGATGGTGAAGGGGCAACCAGACCCCAGTACAATGTTGGGGTTGTGGAGGACCACACTACATCAAAAACTGTCCGCAGCGAAAGGGTACCGAACAGATATCCCAAATCCATGAAGCATCGACAGTCGGTGATGTGGGGCATAGCGTGCCAAGGATTAATGCAGCCTTGGACGATCGTCAGGCGGAGTACCAGCCGACCATGGTGGAATTCGAAGGTAAAATTTCAGACCTTTCTGTAGCTGTTTTAATTGATCCGGGAGCCACCCTAAATTATGTTAGTCCAAAGGTAGTAGAATATTGTAAACTACAACCTGTTAAATTCAAGAATCCATGGCTAGTACAGTTAGCTACGGGGGCCAAGAGGCGAGTGCTGGCAAAAATTAATAACTGCCCTATAACAATAGCAGGGCAGCCAATAGTAGCAGATTTAAATGTGCTTCCTCTTGGTTCATATGATGTTTTGATCGGAATGGACTGGCTGGAAAAGCACTGGTCATTATTGAACTGCAAGACAAAGACCATTTATTATAAGAATGAGCTTGGTGAGAAGCAAGAGATGCAAGGAATTAAACGACCAGTGCAGGTTCGGCCAATAACTACATCCCAATTGACAAAATGCCTTAGGAAGGGGTGTCAAATTTATACCATTCAGGTGGGCTATGTTGATTCAAAGAATAAAATAGCCACATTGGACAACATCCCTATAATACAAGAATTCGTGGATGTATTTCCAGAGGAGATGCCCACATTGCCACCTAAAAGGGATATAGAATTTACCATCGAATTGAGACCAAGGGAAGCACCAGTATCGCGAGCACCCTATAGAATGAGCATACCTGAGTTAACAGAATTAAAGATGCAGCTACAAGAACTGTTAGATAAAAATTATATTCGCCCTAGTGTATTTCCGTGGGGAGCTCCAGTATTATTTGTCAAGAAAAAAGACGGAACTCTTCGAATGTGTATAGATTATCGTCAGCTGAACAAGCTAACAATAAAAAATAAATATCCTTTACCTCGGATCGATGAAATTTTCGATCAGTTAAAAGGTGCAATAGTGTTCTCCAAGATTGATTTACTCTCAGGTTACCACCAGATTAGAATTAAGGAGGAAGACATCGCTAAAATAGCTTTCAGAACAAGGTATGGGCATTACGAGTTTGTAGTGCTACCTTTTGGATTAACCAACGCCCCTGCCACTTTCATGTGTTTAATGAATAGCACGTTTCATCAATTTTTGGACAAATTTGTGCTGATATTCATCGATGATATACTGATATACTTCCGCTCTAGGGAGGAACACAAAGAACACCTTAGACTGGTACTACAAACTCTCCGAGAACACCAATTGTATGGCAAATTCACCAAGTGCGATTTCTTTAAGGAGGAAATACAATATTTAGGCCATATAATCACCAAAGAGGGGATTGCCGTGGACCCTAAAATGATAAGGACCATAATGGAATGGCCCGTACCAAAAGATTTAACAGACATCAGGTCCTTTATGGGGTTAGCAGGTTATTATAGGCAATTCGTGGAAGGCTTTTCAAGAGTAGCGTACCCTATCACCTCCTTACAAAAAAAGGGAAGGGCATTCAAATGGACCCCAGAATGTCAAGAAAGCTTTGAGCAGCTTAAACATCTACTCACCACAGCACCCATTTTGAGTATAGCTGACCCTAATAAGGACTATGTGGTATGCACTGATGCAAACAAGGAGGGTGTGTGAGGTGTGTTGATGCAGGAAGGAAAAGTGATTGCTTACGAGTCAAGGAAGGTAAAGGAGCATGAGCAAAGGTATTCTGCCTATGACTTAGAGTTAGCAGCCGGCATACACGCATTGAAGATGTGGCGACATTATCTCATGGGGAGGAAATTTTTATTACTAACAGATCACCACAGTCTGGCTAATTATTTCAGCTAGCCCACTTTAAATGCGAGACAAGCACGTTGGGCGAATTTCCTAAGTGGGTTTGACTTTGATATTAAGCACTTGAAAGGGAAAGAAAACCGGGTGGCCAACGCTTTAAGTCGGAAGGTGCAATGTTTGTACGAAATTTCCTCCAAGAAATGGAGAAATCCCTTAGAGGAAATGATAAAAAAAGCAGCTGACCAAGATGCTGAATACCAGCAAATAAAACTGCAGGTACAACAGTTTTCCAGCGAAAGAAATCAGCAAGGATATGAAATAGATGATGCTGGAATGCTACATTATAAAAAGAGACTATACATACCTAGTCAAAACAATCTTAAAAATCTGATTTTAGATGAATTTCATATCAGCCACTATGCTAGACACCCAGGATATCAAAAAATGATCACTGCACTTCGAAAAGAGTACCAGTGGCCAGGGATGAAAAACAATGTAGCTGAGTATTTAGCGCGATGTTTAGAGTGTCAAAAAATTAAAGTAGAGCATCAGCACCCAGCAGGGTTATTAAAACCCTTACCCATCCCGGAATGGAAATGGGAAACCATTTCTATGGATTTCATAACAGTGCTACCTCGGACAAAGAAGAACAATGATTCTATTATGGTGGTGGTAGACAAATTGAGTAAGGCAGCACATTTTATACCTGTGCAATCCACCTACCAGGGTGTGCAAATCGCTCACATCTTCATGCAAAATGTGTTTAAACTGCATGGACTCCTGAAGACAATAATTTCTGATCGTGACGTGAAATTTACATCAACTTTTTGGAGGACATTATTTGCAGAACTGGGAACACAGTTGAATTTTAGTACAACTTACCACCCCCAGACTGACGGTCAAACAGAGTGAGTGAACCAGGTGGTAGAAGACATGTTGAGAGCTTATGTAATGCAGAAACCAACGCAGTGGGAGGAGTATCTACATTTGGTTGAATTCGCTTACAATAACAGGTATCATACTTCGTTACAAATGAGTCCCTTTGAGGTTCTGTACAGTCAAAAATGCCGGACACCCTCAAGCTGGGGTGAACCTGAGGACAAATTAAGGTTAGGACCGGAGATGCTCAAAGAAATGGAAGATATGGTAAAAAGGGTACGCGCTAATTTAAAGGCTGCACAGGATAGGCAAAAGAGTTTTGCTGACTGGAAGAGGAGGTTCAAAGAATACCAAGTTGGTGACCATGTTTTTGTGAGGATTCAAGTAAAAAAAAGTACCTTGCAATGGAGCGGGTGTGCAAAGTTAGCACCCTGATATTATGGACCATTCCAGATCTTGGCAAGAATTGGACTAGTGGCTTACCGGCTCGCCCTGCCAAGTCACATCCGGGTCCACAATGTTTTCCATGTCTCTGTGCTAAAAAAATATGTTTACGACGCTAAACATGTGATTAGATGGTAGGACATATAGGTAAGGGTTAATTTCAGTCGTCTAGACTAAAAGATCACATTAGAAGAAACTAATTGAAATATTGCTGATTGCAGGTCGAACCAGAAGGAGAAGTCTTGGTCGAGCCGCTGAGCATCCTCGACCCGAGAGAAGTACAACTGCGGAAGAGAGCTATTACCCAAATTAAAGTGTAGTGGCAGCACTATGGACCTGACGAGGCCACTTGGGAGGATGAAAAACTTATAAAAAAAGCTTACCCGGAACTGTTCGTAACAAAAGGACATCGGGACGATGTCCAAACTCAGGAGGGGGAGATGTGATATCCCGGAACATTGTAATTATTATGCTGTAATTATTTTAATTATTGTTTTCAACTACAAACAAAGGATGATGGTTATTTGAATTTAAGAATATTTTCTTAGTTTTAACCATGGAAATATTTCTTTAAGTTTTTTTTTTTTTAAAAGAAAAAGAATGAAAGCTAACAACTTCCGAGGAGGGAAGTTGGGGCAAACAGGTGGTTGCTGGAAAGCAACCCTAACCGCCTCCCCTAACTGAAAACACCTCGAGGCAAGGAGGAGGGGGGAGGAGGAGACCGTGTTGGGGAGTGAGACGGGAAAAAGGGAGATGATGCTAATTCTGGTAATGACCAGATAGCATGCACTCATTGAGGAGTATACTTGCAGAGGTAAGTGACCTTGCAAGAGAGCTCGGGGGGAGATACAGTCGAGGAGGACATATCTCATGGATGGGTGGACATCGGCAGAAAATAACGAGTACAATTCGTGCAAGGAACACAGATTGTTCTAACAGGTGACAGGTAAGTGGTCTATCCTAGAATTGATTAAGTTGATTAATGAAAGAGAAAAAGTTGATGCATCTCTAACAGTGGAGAACTGTGGTTTTTCATTTAGTTATTAACTTGAGAAACTGTATCAAGAAGATAAGAATCATGAATATTTACATGCAAGAAAATGAGAATAAATAGTTAACCATGGGAAATTAGGAAGACATTTAAATACTATAAATTCTGTCTAGTAAAGGCAAGAATAATTAATTGATTTCGAATAACAGTAAAAGTCTGTGACATGGCGGTGAAGGGTTAGGCAAACTCGAGGGTCACGGTTGCCCTGGAGATATTCGTAAAAAGTAATTTGTAGTAATAACCAAATCAATAATGGTCACGGTGTGGCCTCAAATCAAGAAAAACCGAGGGAACACCCGATCAGTCTTGAATTGAAAACAACAGGGTATTGTGGGTGTCCAGTCTTTAAAAAAAATAAACAGAGGGCAAAAGTTACATCTGTCGGCTCGCTTCAACTAGGGTAGCATAATGTAAACCATAATAAACAAGGCAACCACACGGTTCCAGACGGAAGAACGACTGTATGATACGGAAACTGTTGTGGGTCGGTTATGGCCAGCACGACTCCTAATTGGTGTCTCATTTAATTATCCATTCCAATACTTGGGTTACGCACATACCCTAGAGGGTTGATAAACATTTCGGCAGCCGGGAGTCATCGAATCCGGTTCTTCATTATAACAAGTAATATAATAAACGACCTTAAACATATATATATATACAAGCCCTTAAATGACAAGTTCCTGAGTCAGTAATGGAATTACAAACTCGAGTCTGTTAAGTTGAGTAAGCCCTAATCTGTCAACATAGACTGAACAGCCACCCTTAGCAAGACTATTGTAGTCATGTCCAGGTATTACGGGAGCCATAGTTGGGCATCAGCCGTAAGAGGTTTGGAATAAATGCCAAGAAAAGAGTCTTTCATGGAGGACCCCGAAGTTCCGGAAAACCAACAAACTATAAAAAAAAATAATTGAAACAACAATATCCCTGTTAAATAGTCATACCACCAAAGGACGAAAGACGTTCTAAAAGATAAATGTGACAAACATTCACAATGCTAGAAGAGGAATTAAACTAGAGCAGTTAACTTCGCATGGGAAATAATATACACAAGTCTGTAACATTTTCACGTGGACAGTGCAAAACAATAAACATATATGTAATAGCTGTAACCACAGTAACCATTCCATTGAGTCTATCATTCAAGTCATAGACATAACAAATCCATAAAAGTTGCAGACCGTAGGTAGAGTATAATAATTACAGGTTTTAGAGTCGCGAGGGAAAACACCCTGTCGTGGTCTTAAGCCTAAGTCCATGAGGAGCCCTCGGCCCTTTGTTTTTTATAAAAACTCTAGTTAGTACTCAACAAATCTAAGTTGTAAAAGGTAAAAGGCGACAACGACAGATAATTACATTCTCAGAACTGAAGTGAAACCCTCGAGATGCCTCAAAAATTACCCTGTTCCAACCAGAAATTGCTGTAGTAGGGCATGCTTACCCGGTACATAGCATCCAATGTTAACCATGAGCAGGACGTTGGTTGGCAAATTCCAGGTCCGCCTCACCATTGATCATAACTTGTAAATATCAAAGAACCACAATGTGTATTCAGGATACCGTGGTGTAAAAGAATCACAATAAAATTTAAAACCGTCAGATATCTAATCCCATTTCATACCTGGTTAGAGGATGTCGGAGCATTCTCAAAATACACCCAAATCTGGGTAGGTTGCGTCCGTCGACTTCGGGCACTGTCATTGCAGGGAGAAATTGATCTGTGGAAATCGAGTTCGAAAGGCAGTGCAGGAATGAATTCCATCCATGACAGGGCGGTGTGAAGAATAAACCTTATTCCGGACAAAACTTTGGAATAGCCTCCTGGGACGAATCCAGCCGTTGGATGAGTCTCTTGCCTCCTATGTCGTGGATGGGATGAGGATCCCAAGGTCGCCGGTATCGAGGCTCCACCTGCCGCGCCATGTCATTCAAGGCAGTGGAGCGATTAATGCAGGGTGGCGAACCATTAAAACAACATACACATCCGCTGTGCAATTCAGCATAGGAAGCAGGCAATGCAACCATAGATTAATTGCTAACCGGAGAATATTTAACTATAACAATCTCGATAATTCAACCAATATCCGAAGTTGAGATCCGTATTTCTAATCTATGACCCAGGGTTGGTATGTAGCTTTTTCCGTAGTAGCATAGTTAATGATATCAGGTAAATGTAGTACCGGAGGCAAATGTAAATAAATTTTTTATTTTTATTTTACCATGATAAGTTTTAGAGTGGAGTTATTACATAGTCTTAAACTAATTTAGATTAAGATAATCTTGTTAGCTTTTGAAAACAAATACTCACATCTTATATTTTTTTAATCATTTTT
>APFE030569074.1:54910-65439 GCA_000404065.3 Pinus taeda
TCAGAGGCATGTAGCCACACATCTCTTCTCAGAGATAAGCTACCATCGCCCTAGCTGGTTTATTTCTATTTCCAGTTGGAAGCATATTTCAGTATTTTCCATTAATGAAATGAAGTATTATTTCCGCTGCATCTTTGTGTATATGGTTATCTCTGTATTTTATTGCGTTCCTGTTTAAATCTGGATCAATACCCAAACAATGTTTTGTTCTTCTTTTAACTTACGGTACATAAAATTGCATATTAACAGTTCTATACAGAACAATCAAAACCACCCATTCATTCAATCTCTAGTATCATATAATAGACATTTACTTATATAGTATGAGATTTCACTTATCTGGTTTTGCGCTAGATTCTAGTTTTGATCTGTAACCAAACCTTAATATGCGTGTTGCATTTCCTCCCAACCTTGACACTGCTATAACAACTAGTATCTCCCCATGTTGATCTTGGTGTGCAGGAACTGTCTTTCTGAGACTATTGTCTCACTTTTTACAGCTATCTGGTCCAAACCAGACTTAGCTACAGAAAGCTTCCTGACAGCTCAGTGCATGATTCCTATTTCCTTTTTCTATTTCTTCTCTCTTTTTCAGTGCATGATTCCTATTTCCTTTTTCTATTTCTTCTTTCTTTTTCTTCTTGATCTCAGATATCCCTATCCTTTTGATCTTTCTATTTCCTTTTTCTATTTCTTCTCTCTTTTTCTTCTTGATCTCAGATATCCTTATCCTTATAAATCTTCAAGAAATTAGTTAGGGACAGGTAATTGTCAACTTAACTACTTTTACATGGGAAACCAATATTTACATGTAAATGCTATTCCATTTCTGCATAACTTAATTCAATAAATAATTTTATTACTTAAAATAATAATCATTTTATTTAATCCACAGTAAATTAAATATTTACATTTGCGAAAGATATCACATTTCCCTTTTTTAATATTATAATTTTTTAAAATTATAAAATTATTAATAAATTTGATAAAGTCCACTAACATATTATATTATTTTCATTTTTAATATTCATAAATGTATTTATATAAATAAGAGTAATAAATACAATAAAATTTTATATTGTTTTAACTATTTTATTACGTACTTGTAAAAAAATTACCACTTACCTTGAATATTGTTTTAATTACTTTTAATGTCGACATTTTAAAAAACCTCCCTTTAATATTATTTATGAACAAACAAAATCCAACATTATGCATTAATGACTAATTTTTATTATATACTTGTTAATATTATATATTTTTGTTGGGTGGATGAATAGAAAATTTAAATTTTGAATCTTATGATTTACATATAAATCATAATACACATTATGACATGGTGATTAAATTATTTTATATATATATATTTTAGTATTTTGTTATTTATGTATTAATAGAGAAACTAGGCCTTTTGAAAAAGGTCCCAAAAATATAATATTTTCAAGATAATGTTATGTTATTTGTAAATCATAATATACATTACAACATGATGATTGAATTATTCTACACACACATTTTTTTGTTGTTGCGTAAGTTTGGTAGATCCCTTTTTCTATTAAATATTTCGTGAGAATAAGTTTGATTTCTACAAAATTGCAGGTGGCCTCAACTTGCCCGCAGGAAACCAGGTCTGTTGGCCATTTGTCTGCATCAAATACTGTTCAAAATTTAAAAAGAGTTTTTTTTAACCATCCATGCTACATTGGCAATTTTATCAATTATATAATTCTTGCTAAAAAGTAAATGCGAGTTGTCATATAGACAAAATTATACTGGTCAGTCTGCTTCATTCATTTGAAGAATCAACAGGGGCTGGGGTTTTTGCACTTGAACTCGAAACTTCACTTCTTATCATATCCTGAAGACTCTGTTCGATCTTGTTCACAGTGAGGTTGTTGTTATAGAGCTGCATTTGGACAGATTGTATCTCCCTTTGCAGGTCCTTCATGCTTGGTTCAGCTTAGCTGGTCTATCCTCCTCCGGGTTTTCTCTTTCCTAATAGGTTTTCATAGCGGAGGCTAGGACGTTTTTCATGACCCAATGCTTCTGGATAGTTTGATGAAACAACATTTGGTGTCCTCTGGTATTCACTGGGTCTTTGGCGATTGTTTCCCATTCCTCTACCTCAATCTTTTGATTTTCAATGTTTGTGTTTAGTTCTCTTTCCCATTCGGAGTTTACATCTTTCATCTCAGCCAGGGTTCCTACGTAGTATGCGTTGATCAGGTTCCGCATACTCTCCTTCTTTGTTTTCTTGCCTCTTTTGCTTGGACTTTTTATTGAAGTTGGTTCCAGGCCTTTCATCTTTTTTCTTGACTTACTCAGTCCTCTGTTTCCTTTTCTTCCCAGTTGGTTACCTTCTTTCTTTATCCAATTATTCTTTCTACTTTTTCCTTTCCTTTCCAAGCGGCGCACCTGTACTGGGGTTGGAGCACAGTTCAAGTGCCAAGTCTTGGGAGTTCTCTGCACTCTGATTATTAAGCTACCTATAACAGAAACTAGGAATACAACATTGTAAGTCATCAAATTTACCATAGTAGAATTTTGTGCTTTGTAAGTTGGTAATGAAATTAACATCTTTCCTTCTATTTTTATTGGGATACTCGGCTTCAGAATTAGCCTCGCTCATTTTAGAATTCCCCACAAACTTCCCCCATTTTGGTTGAGACTTCTCAGGCATAAGCGTTTTCATCCGCTCTGTGCCTTGAAGACTGTGATGACCCCCATCTACACCCATATTCCCCACTCTCCCCACATAGATTTGAAGGATAATGACAACACCATAATCCTGGGTGCTTCCCATGCAAATTTGAATAACTCCTCTAACCGACTCCCGCAAGACTTCCTTGCACCTCCACCCTACTATAATTGCAGCCCTGCCACTTGATTTCCTAGTTTTCTTGCTGCTTTGATTTTTGCCACTGCAGCAAGCAAGACATTGCTTCTCATTCTCCCACTAGATTACAATTATTATTCAGGTCACTGAGAGAGCTACCCTTCGCCATTGGGTCCCCTCGAAGGAGCTAAGGAAAAGCCCACTTAGAGTAGTTTCACTCCCCCCAAAGCGTCCCTAGTTACTACACCTTTTTCTGCAAACCTTTTCCAAGTCAGGATCGACTCTGGGTCGACGAAGATCAACCCTAGGCACCAAGGCTAGGTGAAACTTCTAGCCTTCCACAATTGTTTGTGACACCTTTCTTCTCTAGCCACATTCTCATCCTTATCCGCTTATAGAAATTGATCCGACAAATGTAGAGGAAACCACTTTGGATGACCTTGCTGGCCAGAAATCGACTCAGCCTTCTTCTCATACCCCAGAACCTATTGACCCAAGGCTAAGATAAGGATTTCCAACCCCCATTCCATGGATGACAAGCCTATATATCACCCCCCAAGTTGACAGGGTTAATACCCAAGAAGATCGGGAGATCTCAACATTGAAACTAACTGGGGACATCATTAAAATTAACCATTGTTCTTCTTCCAGATTTACTTTAGAGCCTCTTTCTAAACTAGTTATTTGCAGGAGCTAATTCATGTTTTCCAGAAAATCGTGGGTGAAAGCAGAGAGCACATACCAATTCTTGTAATTGATAGCCGAATGCTGCTTGATGTCCTCCAACTCTCGGCTCTCACCACCTTCAACTGCACGTCTTGCCTTGTCTTTCTGCATGCGAATGTTTCTCATCCTAGCCTTCTTTCCATTTTGTTTTTCTTTCCCCCTACCTGGCATGTCGCCCAAGGGATCCGCCATGTGATTTCTTCCTTTGTCTGTTGTCCTTTCTCTCGCATGAGGGTCTCGGAATGGGGTTCCACTAAGTATCCCATAATTGCAAATCATTAAACCTCTCCTACCGTCGATTGCTCTTGCCGCAAGTTTTCTATGACTGCCTTCCCACTTGCCAACCACTGTTCCATTTGTCCTTGCCTTCTTCTTTCTACCGTTCGTGCCAACTCGCCGTTTGCCCTTACCTCTGCCCGCCGCACCGAATTTCCCTACCCAGTTTTTCTCGTTGCTCCAGTGCCATTTGCTAGCTCTCGTGGCCCATGTCCAACCTCCTCCCTCTGCCCACCATGCCAACTAGCTAGCTGCTCCACCCTCAGCCCACCATGACCACTGACCGTCCTCTCTCCCTTCTAATCTACAAGGCCTGCCACACCCTGATTGAGGTATATACACACATTTTTAGTATGACATTATTTACGTATTAATTGGGAAATTAAATCCTTTCAAAAGAGGCCCAAAAAATATAATATTGCCAAATAATATTGTTATTTATGTATTAATTTGGAAAACTAAACTCTTGGTAAAAAGAAAAAAATTATAATCTTATTAGGTTTTGAGTATAAATACTCACTTTTCATGTTTGTTTAGATTATTAAAAAAAATAGTATAATATTAAATATTTGAAATAATTTTGGAAGAAATCACATTAAAAAAAAATTGGTCTAGGTGTTTGGAACCAACCAATGTGGTTGATGAAGAAACAAATCATGGCATCAAGATAAATACGAAGGCATATCAACCCACCACTGTGGTTTATCATCAGGACAATATGAAGAAACAGATCATGGCATCAGGATAAATAGGAAGATAGATCATTGTAACGGCTATAAGAAAACGACTATAATAGATCATTCTAATGGCTATAAGAAAACGACTATAAAAGAAACGACTACTTTTAGCTAGATAAAGAGTAGGGGAATAATAAATTAAATCTTAATTTAAATAGTAAGTTAAATATATATAAATAAATACTTATATTATTTTTAATTAGTCTGTGATATCCCGGAACATTGTAATTATTCTGCTGTAATTATTTTAATTACTGTTTTCAATTACAAACAAAGGATGATGGTTATTTTAATTTAAGAATATTTTCTTAGTTTTAACCATGGAAATATTTCTTTAAGTTTCTTTTTTTTTTTAAAGAAAAAGAATGAAAGCTGACAACTTCCGAGGAGGGAAGTTGGGGCAAACAGGCGGTTGCTGGAAAGCAACCCTAACCACCTCCCCTAACTGAAAACACCTCGAGGCAAGGAGGAGGGGGGAGGAGGAGACCGTGCTGGGGAGTCATATCGGAAAAAGGGAGAGGATGCTAATTCTGGTAATGACCAGATAGCATGCACTCATTGAGGAGTATACTTGCAGAGGTAAGTGACCTTGCAAGAGAGCTCGGGGGGAGATACAATCGAGGAGGACATATCTCATGGATGGGTGGACATCAGGCAGACAATAACGAGTACAATTCCTACAAGGAACACAGATTGTTCTAACAGGTGACATGTAAGTGGTTTGTCCTAGAATTGATTAAGTTGATTAATGAAAGAGCAAAAGTTGATGCATCTGTAATAGTGGAGAACTGTGGTTTTTCATTTAGTTATTAACTTGAGAAACTGTATCAAGAAGATAAGAATCATGAATATTTACATGCAAGAAAATGAGAATAAATAGTTAACCATGGGAAATTAGGAAGACATTTAAATACTATAAATTCTGTCTAGTAAAGGCAAGAATAATTAATTGATTTCAAATAATAGTAAAAGTCTGTGACACGGCGGTGAAGGGTTAGGCAAACCCGAGGGTCACGGTTGCCCTGGAGATATTCATAAAAAGTAATTTGTAGTAATAACCAAATCAATAATGGTCACAGTGTGGCCTCAAATCAAGAAAAACTGAGGGAACACCTGGCCAGTCTTGAATTGAAAACAACATGGTAATGTTGGTGTCTAGTCTTTAAAAAAAATAAACAGAGGGAAAAAGTTACATCTATCGGCTCGCTTCAACTAGGGTAGCATAATGTAAACCGTAATAAACAAGGCAGCCACACGGTTCCAGACGGAAGAACGACTGTATGATACGGAAACTGCTGTGAGTCGGTTATGGCCAACACGACTCCTAATTGGTGTCTCATTTAATTATCCAATCCAATACTCGGGTTACGCACATACCCTAGAGGGTTGATAAACATTTCGGCAGCCGGGAGTCATCGACTCTGGTTCTTCATTATAACAAGTAATATAATAACAACCTTAAACATATATATATATACAAGCCCTTAAATGACAAGTTCCTGAGTCAGTAATGGAACTACAAGCTCTAGTCTGTTAAGTTGAGAAAGCCCTAATCCGTCAACATAGACTGAAAAACCACCCTTAGCAGGACTATTGTAGTCATGTCCAGGTATTACGGGAGCCATAGTTGGGCATCAGCCGTAAGAGGTTTGGAATAAATGCCAGGAAAAGAGTCGTTCATGGAGGACCCCGAAGTTCCGGAAAACCAACAAACTATAAAAAAAAATAATTGAAACAACAATATCCCTGTTAAATGGTCATACCACCAAAGGACGAAAGACGTTCTAAAATATAAATACGACAGATATTCATAGTGCCAGAAGAGGAATTAAATTAGAGCAGTTAACTTCGCATGGGAAATAATATACACAGGTCTGTAACATTTTCACGTGGACAGTGCAAAACAATAAACATATATGTAATAGTTGTAACCACAGTGACCATTCCATTGAGTCTATCATTCAAGTCATAGACATAACAAATCCATAATAGTTGCAAACCGTAGCTGGAGTATAATAATTACAGGCTTTAGAGTCGTGAGGGAGAACACCCCGTCGTGGTCTTAAGCCTAAGTCCACGAGGAGCCCTCGGCCCTTTGTTTTTTATAAAAACCCTAGTTAGTACTCAACAAATCTAAGCTGTAAAAGGTAAAAGGCGACAACGACAGATAATTACATTCTCAGAACTGAAGTGTAACCCTCGAGATGCCTCAAAAATTAACCTGTTCCAACCAGAAATTGCTGTAGTAGGGCATGCTTACCCGGTACATAGCATCCAACGTTAACCATGAGCAGGACATTGGTTGGCAAACTCCAGATCCGCCTCACCATTGATCATAATCTGTAAATATCAAAGAACCGTAATGTGTATTCAGGATACCGTAGTGTAAAAGAATCGCAATAAAATTTAAAACCGTCAGATATCTAATCCCATTTCATACCTAGTTAGAGGATGTCAGAGCATTCTCAAAATACTCCCAAATATGTGCAGGTTGCCTTAGTCGACTTTGGGCATTGTCATTGCAGGGAGAAATTGATCTGCGAAAGTCGAGTTCGAAATGCGGTGCAAGAATGAATTCCATCCATGACAGGGCGGTGTGAAGAATAAACCTCATTCCGGACAAAACTTTGGAATAGCCTCCCGGGACGAATCCAGCCATTGGATGAGTCTCTTGCCTCCTATGCCGTGGATGGGATGAGGATCCCAAGGTCACCGATATCGAGGCTCCACCTGCCGCACCATGTCATTCAAGACAGTGGAGCGATTAATGCGGGGCGAAGAACCATTAAAACAACATACACATCCGCTGTGTAATTCAGCATAGGAAGCAGGCAATGCAACCATAGATTAATTGCTAACCGGAGAATATTTAACTATAACAATCTCGATAATTCAACCAATATCCGAAGTTGAGATCTGTATTTCTAATCTATGACCCAGGATTGGTACGTAGCCTTTTCCGTAGTAGCATAGTTATTGATATCAGGTAAATGTAGTACCGGAGGTAGATTTAAATAAATTTTTTATTTTTATTTTACCATGGTAAGTTTTAGAGTGGAGTTATTACAAATTGGTATCAGAGCTAAGTCTCCACACTGTGACCTCTGGGACAACACCGGAGAAAACCAAGACAATTTTTTTTTATGTTACAGTTGTTGCGGTTGCAATTTATTTATGTTTACAGGAAACAGTTAATATTACTAACCACTCTTCTGGTTCCATTTTAGGAAACAACAGGACAGGACAAAGGTAACAGCCAGTAAGTATGCGAAGAGCTAGTAGCGTTCCGCATAGATCTATAGCAGGACAGGGACCTGCAATAAACCTTGGGGATAACCCAGATCTATGGGTACAACTCGGCGAAGAGACACGTAGCACGAACCTTGCAATTTTAGAAACGGTACAGGAAGTGAAGAATGAGATGGATAGATTGCGAGAGGATAATGCACGACTGACGGTGGAACAAGAAAGGATTTTAAAATGTCTATCTGACAGGTAGAACCCACCGCTGGCTAATCCCAGTGCAGAACAACAGAGGATGTCAGAAGAACAAAATCATCATACAGAGCCTGAACGGTCAGAAGAGGGGGAGGAACGATCTGACAATGCCTCTAAACAACAGACTTCAAAACGTCAAAGGGTGGAGCTGCAGGGGGAATTTTGTAAGATTAAATCCCCACACTTTGATGGGGAACAGGAGGAAGCAGCTGAGGCATGGTTAATTAACATGAACAAATATTTTCAGCTGTATGAATATGATCATAACTTGAAGGCACGATTGGCCATCTTTCAATTACAGGGGAAAGCGACCCTATGGTGGGAAGAAGTTAAGATCGTCAAGGGGGTAAGCGAACATACCATAACATGGGAGAAATTTCAAAGGTACTTTAAAGAAAGATATCTGACTGAGCGTTTCTATGGCGAAAAGGCAAGGGAATTCCATGACTTGCGGTTGGGACAACAGACTATGGATGAATTTATCACCCGTTTCACTTCCCTGCTCCGCTATGTGCCTTACATTAGAGAAGAAAAAGCTAAGGTGCAAAGATTTATTATTAGTTTACCTCTATATATACGAGAAAGGATTGAGTTTGACAATTCGAGGACGATGGATGAAGCTATCCGTAAAGCTAGGATCTGCTACCAGCAGAATAAACAGAAAGGAGAAGCTCCGAATAAAAGATGGAATTAGAAAAGGGGTAGTAAGACAGTGGGGAACGATAAAGGAAGTCGCAGCAGTGGAGGTAAGGGGATTAGCAAGGGACAAAACAACATAACTATACAGAGAGGCTCATTCAAATCCAAGCCAACCAGTGAGTCCAGATTGAGCGAGCAGTCTACCAGATTGGATGGTGAAGGGGCAACTAGACCCCAGTACAATGTTGGGGTTGTGGAGGACCACACTACATCAAAAACTGTCCGCAGCGAAAGGGTACCGAACAGATATCCCAAATCCATGAAGCATCGACAGTCGGTGATGTGGGGCATAGCGTGCCAAGGATTAATGCAGCCTTGGACGATCGTCAGGCGGAGTACCAGCCGACCATGGTGGAATTCGAAGGTAAAATTTCAGACCTTTCTGTAGCTGTTTTAATTGATCCAGGAGCCACCCTAAGTTATGTTAGTCCAAAGGTAGTAGAATATTGTAAACTACAACCTGTTAAATTCAAGAATCCATGGCTAGTACAGTTAGCTACGGGGGCCAAGAGGCGAGTGCTGGCAAAAATTAATAACTGCCCTATAACAATAGCAAGGCAGTCAATAGTAGCAGATTTAAATGTGCTTTCTCTTGGTTCATATGATGTTTTGATCGGAATGGACTGGCTGGAAAAGCACTGGTCATTATTGAACTGCAAGACAAAGACCATTTATTATAAGAATGAGCTTGGTGAGAAGCAAGAGATGCAAGGAATTAAATGACCAGTGCAGGTTCGGCCAATAACTACATCCCAATTGACAAAATGCCTCAGGAAGGGGTGTCAAATTTATACCATTCAGGTGGGTTATGCTGATTCAAAGAATAAAACAGCCACGTTGGACAACATCCCTATAATACAAGAATTCATGGATGTATTTCCAGAGGAGATGCCCACATTGCCACCTAAAAGGGATATAGACTTTACCATTGAATTGAGACCAAGGGCAGCACCAGTATCGCGAGCACCCTATAGAATGAGCATACCTGAGTTAACAAAATTAAAGATGCAGCTACAAGAACTGTTAGATAAGAATTATATTCGCCCTAGTGTATTTCCGTAGGGAGCTCCAGTATTATTTGTCAAGAAAAAAGACGGAACTCTTCGAATGTGTATAGATTATCGTTAGCTGAACAAGCTAACAATAAAAAATAAATATCCTTTACCTCGGATCGATGAACTTTTCGATCAGTTAAAACGTGCAATAGTGTTCTCCAAGATTGATTTACTCTCAAGTTACCACCAGATTAGAATTAAGGAGGAAGACATCGCTAAAATAGCTTTCAGAACAAGGTATGGGCATTACGAGTTTGTAGTGCTACCTTTTGGATTAACCAACGCCCCTGCCACTTTCATGTGTTTAATGAACAACGTGTTTCATCAAATTTTGGACAAATTTGTGCTGATATTCATCGATGATATACTGATATACTTCTGCTCTAGGGAGGAACACAAAGAACACCTTAGACTGGTACTACAAACTCTCCGAGAACACCAATTGTATGGCAAATTCACCAAGTGCGATTTCTTTAAGGAGGAAATACAATATTTAGGCCATCTAATCACCAAAGAGGGTATTGCCGTGGACCCTAAAATGATAAGGACCATAATGGAATGGCCCGTACCAAAATATGTAACGGACATCAGGTCCTTTATGGGGTTAGCAGGTTATTATAGGCGATTCGTGGAAGGCTTTTCAAGAGTAGCGTACCCTATCACCTCCTTACAAAAAAAGGGAAGGGCATTCAAATGGACCCC
>APFE030569076.1:0-10170 GCA_000404065.3 Pinus taeda
TGCCAAGAATTGATTTTGGTGATATTTTTTCTCTTGTTGCCAAGTTAGCTTCTATTATATTTATTTTATTTGTTGTTGTTGCTTTTGATTTTGAGGTAGAACATATGGATGTGAAGAAAACCTTCCTACATGGGGATTTGGAAGAAGAAATCTACATGAAGAAGCTAGAAGAATTTGCAGTGAAGGGTAAGAAAGAACTAATATGCAAGCTAAAAATTCTCTATTTGGGTTAAAGAAATATAAAAAATTTGATACATATATACAGGGACTTGGCTTTATAAGGAGAAAATCAGATCAATGTTTGTATTTTGAATTATTTAGTGATCGTGTTATTTATTTCGTCTTGTATGTGGATGATATGTTGTTATTGGAAATGACAGAGAAATTATCCAAGATGTGAAGACCCAATTGTCCTCTAAATTATACATGAAGGATCTTGGTGCTGCAAATTTTATTTTGGGCATGGAAATTAAAATATATTGGAAAAAGAGGAAACTATGGTTAAATCAGAGGAAGTATGTTGAGATAATATTGCAGAGATTTAATATGAAAGATAGTAAATTGGTAAAGGTCCCTATTCTTGTGTAAAGTTACTTGCAGAATAGTGTCCCAAGACACAGGAGAGGAAGAGGACATGTCATATGTTCCATATGTGAGTGCATTTGGAAGTTTGATGTATGCAATGGTCTATAACAAACTAGACATTCCATATGTAGTGGGAGTATTGATTCAGTTTATGTCAAAACCAGGGAAGGAGAATTGAACAACAATAAAGAGGGTTTTTAGGTATCTGCATGGCAATAGTGATTATGGTTTGTGCCACCAATGAAGACCAAAATTGGATAGAGTGTTGGATATATGCATTTTTGTTGATGTAGACTAGGCTGGAGATCTTGATCACAGAACACCTACAAGTGGATATGTGCTTAACATATTTGGAGGAGCAATTAGTTGGATGAACAATAGATAATTTATACGACACTTTCAATTATAGAAGTTGAATACATGGTAGCCACTCATTCAAGCAAGGACACAATTTGGTTACAAATATTGTGTTCAGGTATGGGGTTGGTACAACAAGCTATAAGGATAGATTGTGACATCCAAAGTGCAATTTTATTGGCAAAGAACCTTACTTATCATTCGAAGATAAAGCATATTTATGTTAAATAACTTTGCAAGTGATATGGTTGAAAACAAAATGGTGTTGTTGGTAATTATGTCCACTTTGAATAATGTTGCAGATGCATTAACGAAGACTGTGAGAACTGAGAAGTTCTCTTGGTGTAGAGAAACAATTGGTGTTATTGTCCGGGATTGGTGATTGTGTACTTTTGTGGCCCCATATGTACAAATAAAACAACAAGTGGGAGGATGTCAGGTATGTGTTATATTCTTTGCATGACTATCCCCACACATGAAACACATGTGTTGGGGGTTTGGGGCAATGGCCCAATTTTTTTTATGGGTAGTTTTTTTCGTGGTTTTGCACATGGTGGTTTTTGCCCATGGTTTTGTAGTTATGGTTAAAGGAACTAAAATTATATTCTAATACAAAGTTAATGGATTGGGGGTTTATGAATTCTATGACATGTATATAATGTATTATAACATTGTAAAGGAAAATAATGAAAAATCAATATGGTTTCCCTGATTTTGGTTTCCAAGAGAAAAATATTTGTGTATATTTTATGTGATTGACATTGTATCTTTTTGTTTGTTTTAAGAATTTGTTTGCAGGTATTATCTGCAAAGGCTTAAAACCTTCAATAATGACAAACTGATAGTTGTTGTAATTCTATGTTGAATGAGCATGAATATAGAGCTAAGAACTAGCATAACTCGCTCAGATGTTTCTCTACATTTATGTTACATGTATGAATGCCATATATAATGGAAGCTTTTCTCCTTTGCTAATTGTGACTTTTGTGTGCTATATGCTCATAAATGGAAATGTTAGCTTTGGCTATAATGGATGTATATGTATATACACATGTTTCCTATTTTATGAAAGTTATCAGGCCAAGTCACTGTGTATACCATGATGGTGGAGTGAAACCTGTGTGATGATGGGAGCTTAAGGTTTTGTTTGTCTATGGACATAAGCTAACATGCGGGCCTCCTTGTAGTATAAGAAATAGAGATGAGGAGGATTGAAGTTTCCTGGTTAAAGGTAGTTAATTATTTGGGTTGGAAGTGGTTGAAGAGCTTTGAACTTACAAAGATAATTGGGTAAAAATTCTAGCTTTTACCAGATTTGGAGTTTGGGAAGTTTGGTCTTAGCCCCTAGTCACATGGCTAATGAGAGCCAATCAAGAGCTAGTCTAAAGGTGGCTTGTTAAATACTGGGCTACTGGAGAGTTAGAAAATACGCATTATATGGAAACCTTTGATAATTATATATCCATGAAAATAAATCTATTAAAAAAAACCCCACATAGTTGTAGAGAAACTATACATTTTAGATATGAAGATTAAACAATTATGAATCAAAAGCATTTCATTTTCAGTGAAAGTTACTCATGAATCACTGCTAGCTTTGTTGGGAAACAGTACAAATGTGATCAAAGATGTAACCCTTCTCATTTATCATCTCATTAATAAAAACTAATCATTATACCTCTTTAATGAGGGAAATCGTATTAGACAAAGGGAAGGTATTTTAATTTCTTTTCCATAACCTCCACACTTCTAAATATAAGTGTAGTCTAAATAGATGACAAATTTTCAAAAAAAAAAAATGGTTTTTCAGACAGGAAAATCACTAGGACGTTTTTTTGTGCCCTCCCTTCCACGTTGGCTGTTGACATGGAGACTCCAATATATGTCGTACGACACTTGTTTACTGGGACGTGCCACCTATTGCGGTTGGTGCATGCATTAAATAAACCCTTAAACCCACTGTTTAGGGTTTCCTCAGACGCGTTTTGTGGCATGTCTTTGTTTCCTTGTGTTATCTTGTTCGGCCCCTGTGTGTGGGTAATGCGCTCCACTGACTATGGCTCCTCTCGACTCCAGTACTAGTTCACCTAGTCTCTCATTCTGGCACTGCTGACTGGGAAATGCTGTTTGCAATGGTTCGTTTCTCATTTATGGTTTAGGGTGTGGTTTCTCTACCTATTTCAAGGGGGTTAAACAATGGTGTTGTGGTTGTTCATTTTGCTTCGTGGGGGGTTAAGCAACGACTCTGTGGTCGTTTGTTTTGCTTCGTTAGGGGTTTACAAATACCTTTGCTATTGTTTCATCCTCACGACCTATTGTTTGCAAAGGAGCCATTGGGAGATTCGAGCAAGTTTGGTGGTCAACATGCAAGTTTCGAGGTCCATGAAGGTAAGTCTTGAAATTCATTGTTTTTTTTACGAATTTGCTATAATTTTTTTTAGGTTTTTGTCCAAATGCTAATTTCTCTCCATGTTTGCAAGTTTGTGTTGCAGGTAATTTGTATGGATGTCGCAGAATAGGTATGGCGAGGTTTGGGCCGAGGTTTAGACATGGTGGTGGATTTTGTGGCTCTTCAGTAGGATTCTAAGTCCTACTAGCCACTCTGTATTTTTCAACACTTGAATTTGGTGTTGGGAAGTTAGCTCTTGTTGCACTGTTGTGTTTTTCAACAATTGAAATTTGTTGTTGGGAATTTAGCTCTTATTGCATGGTTTATAGTAGGCTTCGACAAGGTTTATGGTTATGCATGGGTTTAACTCTTTTTAATGCCATCCCTATCTTTATATGTTGCTTGTAGTGTTGCTTGTAGGGTTGAAAACAAGTTTCTGCTTACCTCTGCTGCTTGCCTTTGCTTCTGAGAAGCATTTCTTGCACTTTCTTCCTCTGTTATGATTTCTGCTTGCTTGTAGTGTTTCTTGTAGGGTTAAAAATGTGTTTCTTCTTGCCTCTGCTTCTGAGAAGCATTTTTCCTAGAAGTATGAGGACTTGAGGACTTATGACCCTTCTTTTTTTCATCACTAGATTCCTTTAAGGAATGATATAAATCCCTTCAGACATAAGTAGATATGGATATATCCTATGTTGTGTCCTCTTTTATAAAAGGACGTAAAAAAGCTCGGCGATGCCAAGAGAATTATCCCTATTAGATACATGGTTTGGGCCACCAACTTGGTGCCTGTCAAAAAAAAGAATGGGGGGTTGATTTTAAAAACTCAAACATAGCCTATTTCAAAGAGAATTCTTGCACTTCCTTACTCTATTACAATTTCTGCTTGACTCTGCTTCTGAGAAGCATTTCCTACACTTTATTCCTCTGTTACAAAAACCTTTTGGGATATTCTATCCCCTGTAGAGTTCTTTTTCTTATGGTCATTTTGGAGGAAATTTTGTTCATGCTCTTGACTTAAAAACCCTGCATACACATAACCTACACCTGTAAGGAAAGGGTATAGCTACCAACTAACAAGCTAGCTTTATATTCCCACTAGCCAACTGCATCTTGACTTTACACATCAACTTACAAATCTTCCTTCTATACTTCTTGACAACACATGGTAAAGGAGAGTTCAAAGGTGGTCTGCCTATAGCGGATTCTTTATCACCTCTATAAGAAAATATTGCCTAATTTCCTTTTTAAACATAATTTTGGTTCTGTCCTCCAACTTCCTCCATCTTCATGGAATCTACAAATGACTATCCATCATCTACAAAGCCGAAGTCTCTCACAAATTTTAATAGTTGTTTCTCTCTTTTTATGAGGTTCTCCACTTCAACTTTTGAGAGCTATTCTCCTCCTTTAGCATGGAAACTTCCACAAGTCACCATTGTTATTTTTTATGCCATGACTATCTTTATATGTTGCTTGTAAGGTTGAAAACTTGTTTCTGATTGCCTTTGCTTATGAGAAGCAATTCTTGCACTTTCTTCCTCTTTTAGGAAAACCTTTTGGGATTGTTTATCCCCCGTGGAATTCTTTTTCTTATGGTCATTTTGGAGGAAATTTTTTTCATGCTCTTGACTTAAAAACCCTGCATATACATAATCAATTTTACCATCAAAAACCATATTTTTCCCTTCAGATGCAATGAGCACCTCTTCTTCTACCTCTGGTTCTCTCAGCAACCTTGATTCTTTGTCACCTCTGCGAGATAATATTGCCTCATTTCCTTTTTAAACATAATTTTGGTTTTTTCCTCCATCTTCCTCCATCTTCATGAAATCTACAAATTACAATCCATCTTTATTCACTCGTTTTCCATTTAATTGTTCTCTTGGCTTGTAGATGCTTTATTTGGCTTGTCGATTCTTGTTGATGCTTCAGTGCACATTCACTCTGTTTGTCTTCTAATTTAACTTACAGTAAATGAGGTTTCATACATGGTGTGAGGTTAGGTACTTTTACTGTTCACTATTTTATGGAATTTTCATATTGAAACAAGTGACTTGTTCAATATTTCATTATTCACTCGTTTGTCATTTAATTAACAACTCAGTTGATGCTTGTTGATGATTTATCATTTAATTAACAACTCAGTTGATGCTTGTTGATGATTTATCATTTAATTAACAACTCAGTTTATGCTTACTGATTTCATTATTCACTCATTTGTCACTTACTTATTCTCTTGGCTTGTTGATGCTTTACTTGATTTGTTTATGCTTCACCGCACATGCACTCTATTTGTCTTCTAAGTTAACGTACAATAAATGAGGCTTGATATGAAATGTGAGGTTAGGTACTTTTACTGTTCACTGTTTTATAGAATTTTCATGTTAAAATAAGTGACTTGTTCAAGATTCCATTATTCACTTGTTTTTCATTTAATTGTTCTCTTGGCAAGTTGATGTTTTATTTGGCTTGTTAATGCTTCACCGCACATGCACTCTATTTGTCTTGTAAGTTAACTTACAATAAATGAGGTTTCATATGAGGTGTGAGGTTAGGTACTTTTACTATTCACCGTTTTATGGAATTTTCATATTAAAACAAGTGACTTGTTCAAGATTTCATTATTCACTCATTTCTCATTTAATTAGAGACTCAGTTGATGCTTCTTGAGGCTTTATCATTTAATTAACAATGCAGTTGATGCTTGTTGATTTCATTATTCACTCGTTTTTCATTTATTTATTCTCTTGGCTTGTTGATGCTTCACCGCACATGCACTCTGTTTGTCTTCTAAGTTAACTTACAATAAACGAGGTTTCATATAAGGTGTGAGGTTATGTACTTTTATTGTTCACTGTTTTATGGAATTTTCATATCAAAACAGTGAATTGTTCAAGATTTCACTATTCACTTGTTTGTCATTTAATTAGAGACTCAGTTGATGCTTTATCATTTAATTAAAAACACAATTGATGCTTGTTGATTTCATTATTCACTTGGTTTTCATTTAATTATTCTCTTGGCTTGTTGATGCTTCAACGCACATGAACTCTGCTTTTATTCTAAGTTAACTTATAGCAAACGAGGTTTCATATGAGGTGTGAGGTTAGGTACTTTTATTATTCACTGTTTTATGGAATTTTCATACTAAAAGTAGTGACTTGTTCAAGATTTCATTATTCACTTGTTTGTCATAATATTTACAACTTAGTTATAAATGCGTTGTAAATAATTTGGTGTGTATAGGCATAACAAAAAATCCCATTTGCATTCTCAGGTAAGATTTATCCATTATAATAAACTATAGATGTTCCTTCTAAAATGGATTTTGGTTACAATGCCACAAACAATATGAAATAAAACAACCTAGGTTTTAAGCCAAAATATTTATGTGACAAGAAAAAGAGACAATCCATCCAAAATCCACATCAGATTGTGGTTACAACCAAAAACATATGACACCCCTATTCTTTGTGGCCTTGAGAATCTTCAGTGCCAAAACTCCCTGAGTTATCTGCTTGAGCCAAGTAGGTTTGCCTACCTAAAAAGGGTTGATTCTAAAATGGTTGATTTCCGCCATATGATTGAGTCCAATTTGCACCTTCCAACCATGGAGGAATTGAGTACCAAATCCAGATGAAGAAAAAATTCTAAGAATTTCATTGGCAGCTATCACATGGATAACCTAACAACACATATTAATCTAAGGGGCATATTAAGAAACAAAAGGTTATTTTGTTAATAGATTTAGGGAGCACACATAATTTTATAAATGTCAATGTCTTAAAAAGGATAAACATTTTTTCCTATCCAATAACAAATTTAAAGGTTATGGTGGCAGATGGGAAAAGGCTAGGTGGAGTAGGGAACTGTGATAAAGTAATGCAACTAAACACCTACAAAATGGAGCTTAGATTTTATACAGTTCCCTTGGGAAGTGTAGATGCCATCTTGGG
Organism: Pinus taeda; assembly: GCA_000404065.3. Taxonomy (NCBI): domain Eukaryota; kingdom Viridiplantae; phylum Streptophyta; class Pinopsida; order Pinales; family Pinaceae; genus Pinus; species Pinus taeda. The sequence continues at coordinate 7,288 of APFE030569076.1, forward strand.
AGTACAATGGTTGCAAACATTAGGGACATACTATGCAAATCACCAAAAATAGTTCACTAAGTTCAAAATGATGGAAGAAAGTATAAGCTGTTCAAATTCGAAGCCCTTCCTACCCAAATCATTTTTGCTCAGCAAATGAAGAATCTTATTCACAAATGAGCATCAATATTCATTACACAATGCCAATAGTTATAATTGTTATCTATGGAAGAGAATCACCAACAATTTGAAGTTACATCCCTAATCCAGAAATATGACAGAGTATTTCTTGAATTGCCGATGAAATTACCTACTAAAAGATATATCTAACACATCATTGAAGTTAAACCATATTCAACACCAGTAAATGTAAAGCCATATCACTATACCCATCATCATAAAAAAAATAAATAGAAAGGCTAATATAGGATTTTTCTAAAATCCGGAGTCATTATGAAAAGCAAAAGTCCAAATGCGACACCAGTAGTGTTAGTCCAAAAGAAAGATGGATCCTTCTAGTTGTGTAAAGATTATCGAGGAATAAACAAGATTACTATTAAACACAAATTTCCCATTCCATTTATTGATGAGATGCTGGACAAACTCCATGGTGCAGAATGTTTTTCAAAATTAGATTTGAGGTTAGGTTACTATCAAATTCAAGTAAGATTATACGATTTCAAGAAGACTGCATTTAGAACTCATGAAGGGCACTATGAGTTTAAGATGATTCCATTTGGTCTAAAAAATGCACCAACCAACTTCTATGCAACCATGAACGAACTCTTCTGCCCATACTTATGAAAATTCATATTAGTTTTATTTGACGATATCCTTGTCTACAACAAAACATGGAAGGAGAACCTCAAGCATCTAGAAGAAGTACTTTTCGTATTGGAGAAGAATCGATTGTGTGCAAAATTATCAAAATGTACTTTTGGACAGAAGGAAGTTGAATACCTAGGACATATTAGATCCAAATAAGGAGTCAAAGTGGATCCCAACAAAATTAAAGCAATCAAAGAGTCACCCAAGCCCAAGAATATATCCAAACTTAGGGGATTCCTTGGATTAATCCGATACTACAAAATATTCGTAAAGAACTATGCACATGAGACTACTCCTTTAACGAATTTACTAAATAAAAATTCATTTCAATGCGGCAATAAAACAGACAAATGCTTCAAATCCTTAAAAGAGATAATTTCATCTACTCCAGTTTTGGAAACCCCTGATTTCTCCAAAACTTTTGTGGTAAAGTGTGATTCCTTTGAGTTTGGGATTGGTGTTGTGATAATGCAAGACAATTGCCCCATAACTTATGAAAGTTGAAAACTTAATAAAAGGTAAAGCTTGAAGTCTACCCACCACAAGGATTTGTTGGCCATTATTCCTGCACTAAGCAAGTGGCATCAATACTTATTAGGGAGAAAGTTTTCAATCAGCACCGATCATAATAGTCTTTAGTTCTTGTTACAACAAAAAAGATTATCTTTAGAACAACATAAGTAGATAGAGAAACTTGCAGCATTTGACATGGAAATCTTGCACAAAAGGGGAAAGGACAATGTGGTTGTTGACGCTCTTTCACGTAAAGATGAAGACACCACAACATGTGCCACTTTGGTAGTGGTTCCTGATTGGTTAGACAAGATACGAGATGAATATGCCAAGGAACCAAACTCTTGCTTGTTAATAAAAACATCAGTCAACACCCTAATTTTGAATGGAAGAATGACACACTATGGTATACAGGTAGAATTTACTTAAGTCCTTCATCAAAGTTTAAAATAAAATCTCTAAAGGAATCACACAATTCCCTTGCAACTGAGCACGTTGGGTTCTTTAAGACATACCACAATTCACACGAGTCATTCTACTAGAAGGAAATGACTAAAGAGATTCATAAATATGTCGCCGAATGTGACATTTGTCAAAGAAGCAAAAGAAAAAACATCTCAACTCTTGGATTATTAAACCCCTTACATGTTCCAAATCAGAAATGGGAAGAAATTTCAATGGATTTCATTGATGGTTTTCCCACGTATGATGGTAAGGATAAGATATCCATTGTAGTAGAAAGACTAACTAAATATGCATACTTTATGGCAGTCAAGAAAATGGACTCAACCAAGCATATTGTAGAGGTCTTTTGAAAAACAGCTACAAGCTACATGGTCTACCTAAAGTCATCATCAGTGATAGGGATGTAATATTTAAGGGAAACTTCTGGAAGGAATTTTGTAACCAAGACAAAATAACCCTTAACATGAGTTCATCCTACCATCCACAAACAAATGGTCAAACAAAAATAGTAAATAAGTGTTTAGAAACATACCTATGATGTTTCATATCGGATAAGTAAAGAAAATGGTCACAATGGTTGAATTTAGCAGAATGGTGGTACAATACTACCTATCATACCTCAACCAGAATAACCCCTTTCCAGGCCCTGTATGGTTATGAACCCCCGAGATGGAAGGATTTTACATTAAATGCTGCTAAGGTTCAAGTAGTGAATAACCATTTGGAAGAAAGTCAAAATATTATCTAGATATTACAGGAAAACCTAACAACTGTCAGAAATCGAATGAAGCAACAAGTTGACTAGCATAGTTCAAAATGATAATTTGAAGAAGGAGACCTGGGCTTTGTAAGACTACAACCTTTCAAGTAGTTTTCCTTGAAACAAAAAGGAAGAAAAATTTAGCTCCAAAATTCTATAGGCCTTTCCAGATAATAAAAAAAAATCAATGATGTTGCTTATGGATTGAAACTACTAGATAACTGCCAAATCCACAACATATTCCATGCTTCATGTCTCAAAAAAGTACTATGTAGAAACCAATAATCGCAAACCAAGATACTTGAAGTCGATGAATAAGGAAGGATTGTCTTAGAACC
>APFE030569081.1:0-11298 GCA_000404065.3 Pinus taeda
TCACAAATGTAAGAGGAAGTTGGCTTCTGAGTTTGAGATAAAGGACCTAGGACTGATGCACTATTTCCTAGAACTAGAAGTCTGGCAGAAGCCAGGGGAGATTTTCCTTTCTCAAGGAAAATATGTGGTGAAGATATTGGAGAGATTCGGTATGGTGGACTGCAAGCCTGTAACTACCCCGATGGAGCTCGACTTCAAGAATTTAAGCGATAGTGTTGCCGGACCTATTTTATGAAATGCTACTGAGTATCGTCAACTCGTCGGAGCATTGATGTTCTTGGTGAACTCCCGTCCGGATATATGCTTTGTAGTCAACACGTTGAGTCAACATATGGTTGAGCCTCACAACACACATTGGATCAGTGCCAAGAATCTGTTGAGATATCTTTCTGGCACGATCACTCATGGGTTGAGATACACTGCCAGAGATGTGAGACTACTTGGATATACCGATGTTGATTGGGCAGGCAGTGTAGTGGACCGAAAGAGCACTTCCGGGTGTTGTTTCTCTTTGAGATCTGCCTCAATATCTGGGATGAGCGGGAAGTAGAAGTTGGTGGCTTTAAGCACCACTGAGGCACAGTACATTGCTACTAGTATGGCCTCCTGTGAGGCAATCTGGTTGCGAAAGCTCTTCAGTGAGCTGTTTGGATTTACATTGGATACCACCGTGATCCTGTGTGACAACCAGAGCGGGATTCATTTATCAAGGAATCCCATATTTCTGATTGATCCAAGCATATCGATATCAGGTACCACTATATTCGAGATATGGTGCAGCGGGGAGCAATAAGGCTCCAACATATCGGTACAGATGAAGAGGTCGCTGACATTTTGACAAAGCCCCTGGGAAAGGTCAAATTCTTGACTTTCCGAGAACGACTTGGTGTCATTCAGAGACCCTCTTATGAGGTTCGAGTATGATTTATTGAGCTCTGGGAGCTTCAGGACGGCGCGAGGTACTTCTTGGAGCGACATGTGATCACAGGGCGACTCACCATCCCCTGGTGGTGCACTATGTACAGGGTGAAAGGTTCAACCTTCCCCTGTGACACCTCGTGGCGACTGTGGAACAGGATGATTATTTCTCCTGTGGACCAGGATGATTAGTTCTCTGTGGCGACTGTGGAAGAGGATGATTAGTTCTCTTGTGGGCCAGGATGATTAGTTCTTCGTGGCATCTATTGGACAGGATGATTCATTCTCCTCTGGACAGGATGATTAGTTCTCCTGTCGAGGCATCCTACCCATACAGTCTAGGACTCATGGGAAGTACCGCTCATTTGATCAATGAGCAAGGAAATGAGGTTAGGGACATAGTAGTACTATCAATGGACACATCGTTGTATCTACCGTACTCCCTATGCTAGGATGACCTCCATTGATCTGGGATCAATAATACTTATCTGGGAACAGTGAGTGTTATGACACACTCTGAGACTGACTTTGGGTCAGTGGAGGATGGTATGATACATCCTCGATCATTTCTTCTTCTTCATAGTTAGAGCAAAGCAGAGCATAGTAGAGCAGGACCAAGCTGTGTAGGGCAGCGCATTTGACAGTTGGGATAGTAGCGACAGTCAGACAGATTGCAGATGGAGTTCTCCCTAGTTGAGAGGGAGTGTTAAAATAGGAAACTAGGGCCAAACTCCATGTGTGTCACCTCATTTATGGCTGTTGATATTTTTCCTAGATTCCTCTCGTTGAGAGGTGTAGGATTGATCTAAAGATCATCCGATTCCGACAAGTATTTATGGAGATATTAATTTATTTCTAATTACTTGACAAATTGTCAAGGTTGGCCAGCAGCCAAGTGTGTGGCACATATGCCCAGTGTTTCATATAAATAGAAGAGAGGTTGAGTCATTTGCAACTCATCTCATCACTCATCTTCTTTCCCTCCTACGCATTAGATGAGCCTCTCTCTCACATGTGTGGCTGAAAAAGGAAGACGCAGATTTCTGATTATAGTTGCGTTGACCAAGTTTAACCAAGGCTGCAGGGAGGTACTTTTGACCAGTGTTGAGCAACGTGGACTCCTTTTTGACTGCGGATTAGGTGTGGCTGCTTCTCCTTGGTAGGCCACAAACTTTGGCACGCAAACTGAGATGATCTGACCTAAAGTTTGACCAGCGTTGACTGTTAAAAGTTTGACTGCAGATTTGTCCAGCGTTGACTGAAGTTTGACTGTAATTTCGAACTATTTTGGGTTGACTCTTCTTGCTATTTGGAAGCCGAGTTGACTAGGATATTGACTAAGCTAATTGGAGGTCAAATATGACTCGTTTGACTAGCTTTGACTTTGCTGGTTAGGGTTTTGCTGCTGTTGTTATAAAATATCAAAATTCTGCATCGTACTATTTCTCTCTGCTGAACTATTGAAGACAAAAGAAGAATTGATCAAAGGGTTTCCCAATCCCCGCATTGGGGTTTGTCCTTGGCTTGCTGCCACATCTTGTGTCTCTTGTCTTGGCTTTTTTTTTGTCGATCGTTTAATGTTCTATCTGCATTTTACTTTATGTTGTGATTGCTAATCAGTGGCTAATAAAAGTAAAAGAAGTAAACTGCTCTAAGCATAGAACATACGATAATTTAACATCATGTCACTGTTGGAGCCAGATGTTACCCACTGAAATGGGTGACCCTATAGGAGAAAAATTTGCTTCCATTGTCTCTTCCATTCGGCTAGCCAGCGACCCATAACAACCACCACTAGCAGATGATTATGTGCCTTTTGTATCTCCACCACCTGCATCAGTCATAAGTTACCCATCCGACAAGAGCACATCAATAAATGTGAACCTCCAATCAAAAGGTACTTTATTCATTTTGCAATCGGGTGCTTGTGCTTGTTTGTATTTGGACTTTGGAGATGGATTATGGGATGACTTGGAAGGAAGAATGGTTTTGACCATGATCTCGCTCCGTCACCATAACTGGGGTGTTATTATTCGATCCTAGTCAAATGGGACCTCCCTAATGGCCCAATGGGTATAGGAGGAGCACTATTTGGGAAGCCTTAATTGAGATAGTGCAGTCCCATCTATCTCTATTCCATACTTATCGTTTTCCATCTTATGTTACAAGTCCTTCTTCCACTTCCATTTTTCGGGTTCAACTAACCATTGGTTCTCTAGGATTGGCACCCATACATCCTAATACCTTAGTAGGGCCTGTTACCCACCACCTGTGGTTAGTGTATATAGGAGAAAAATTTATCCTGGATGGTCCTCAGCCGGCAACCAACAGCCCCCTCGCAACCACCAAATAGCTCAATGTCTCGTTTTCTCTGCCACCTGAGCCAGCCATGTGGTCCCTCGACCACTTTGTCATGAATATATGTTTGAATATGGGCTTTTCGACCCCAAAGGTATGATTTTTCATTGGTATAGTTGAGTAATTTTCCTTATTTGTCATGGGCACTTTTGGACATGGATTGGTGGGGGGGATTCGGCAGAAAGAGTGGGTTAGGTTTGTATTCTTGTCTCCATCAATTTATTTCGTGGTTACCCTTGTATCCTAGTGTTGTGGGATCTCCTTTACTGACCGTTTGGCTTTTGGGTTGGCACTACATGGGAAATCTCGATTTTGGTTGCATTGGTCCCGCTTCCCGTACCACCTACATTACTCCCCTTCCACTCATTTTAACCCCCTTTATCTATTTTCCCATTTCGGTCCACATGTGTCCATTAGGTCCACATAGGGTTAGCCTCCCCCCTTCCCTTGCCCACTCCTTGGGTTGGGCCTAGAATGATCCCCCAAGGTTTATGAAGCTAAAAATAAAATTAAAAGCATAATTTGGCCACTCTCAACAGGAAATTTTGCACAAAATGAAAAAGATGGTCGGGACATACAAATTTAGCACGTGGGAAAAAGCTAAACAAGAGCTCTACCCCTTACCCACGGCTATCACGCTGGTTCCTATGAGCCCTAGATGAGCCCCCTCTATCATTAAGGAACCCATGATTGTCCCTACCCCTGGTGGGCAATAAACTACCCCACCTCAAAGGAGTATCCATTGCGACATATTACACATCATGCTCTCCATCCTTGGAGCCCCGAACAATTATGAAGAAAAATCAATCAAGGGAAAAAGGCATATGAAGAAGGGTGGAAAAACAAAGGTCAGGGTAACTCATGTACCATGATTTTCTCCCTCCTACAATCATATACCCAAGTGTGGGCTTCCCTTGTTGTAGCTGCCCAATGTACCTTAACATCTGGTCGAGATGATTCCCCTAATCCCCACTTTGTTCCATCATTATATCATTTGCCACCTGCCTCTTAAAGGATGTACTATGGACATACCACCCCCGTTAGAGGTTGAAACCCCCTAATAGGGTCCTTGGTTAGCCCCCTTGTGAGCTTGGAGACACTTGTACTTGCCAAAGCCCACTATGGAAGTGTGAAATTTTATCTATTGCAACAACTAGAAATTATTCTTCTAACTATAAATTTAATTATGCGGTTTATTTGCTACGGCAAACAACAAATAAAATCACAACTGCAATTTTCACCATAAAAACACTGCGAAAAATAAAATACTGCAAACTAAGAAATTCTAGCACACACAGAGAAATTTTTGACAATTGTCCCCTGAAAAACCCAATGCGGGAAAATCGGTGCATCAAATGAGGGTTTTATTATTATTATTCAACAACAATTTTGAGTACAAAAATTTAGATGCCCAGCTGGCAATCTAATCTAAGGAAAATACTGGAAAAATTATTGTGATAATTTTCTCTCACCCCACAGTAAACTTATGCCTCCGAAATTACCTCCCTACCCTCTGTGCTGAGCCTCTTGTGTCACCCTCTCCGCAGAGCTTACGCTGACCTTGTGAGAATTTAGGCCTTTTTTGTTTGCCTCTTCTAGGGACTAGGAACCTTCCACCTGGAATGATGCTACCTGCCTCTTCCACCTGCTACTAACCTTCTGTCTCTATCTTCTCTACTAAGTTACTGCAATTGAGAAAATCAAACTGCCTGAGCCACTGAGTATCTGCACTGGTATATTCTCCATCACCACATCGACCTCCTCTTATATGTATATTTTTACTGTAGATTCAACTTATGTGATATGCTAAAACACAAGACAAGAATCTACTCTACTCTTCAGCAAAGACAAATTAATCGATGAAAACAATAAGTAAAAAAGGAAGAATATCAATCGCACATAACACAATATTTCTTTGGGGAAAGCAACTGATAAAAACCCCAACTATATATTTGCATTAACCAGAAGATTTGAGAAGAAAATACAATGCTTGTTCAACCTGAACAATTCCTGCACTAGTACAATCTAACTCTCTGCCTCACAAGCCAGCTCAAGCCAAGACTTAGCCAATTCTATTGCCTACCAAGCCCCTACTTCCTTGCGCAATCCCCAAGAGAATTAGCCTCTATTTGATATGGAAATTCCCTCTCCATAACTGGCAATCCAAACATAGTAAAATTCAGAAAATTATACAACTAATAGTACACTGTCCTTGAACTCTAATCTCAACTGGGTCTTCCTCTAAACTGATGTGTATGAATTATTTATGAGCGAATCTTTGGTTAACTGGTGTGGTACTAGTGATACACTGGTGCACTACTCCACTACTAGACATCTACTAGTTCCTCCAAAAGTTAGAACTAGTTTAACTGACTATAACTCAATTAGATTGAGTTATCTAATTACAACTCAAAAGAACTCAACCTGGGCCCCTAAAATTTAGGGATCACTCTATATGACTCTAAATAGACTTCCAAATCAAATTTCCTCAGTCAATTAAGTCAATTTAACTTAATTAACTATTACAAATTTCTATGAGAATAGAATTACAATTTAATTCAAGGACAAATTAAATTGGAATTTCTAGATGCTATTTTTAACATTTCTTGTTGTTATTTTCAACACTCCCTCTCAACAAGAAAGAAATTCAATTCTATCCTGATCTGGTACCTTTGGAATGTTTTACATGCAACACTTGTCACTGTTGTTGTCGCTACTGCAACATCTGCAACCAAAAAATCATCCAAACTGAATCAGTATAATGCATTTGTCACCAGAGTCTCTAACTGCTACTAGCTTTGCCTTTGTCCACTAAAAACTTTGAGCTTCTACTGACTCTATGCCATTTGCACTTTGTCAACTCTACTCTGTGCTCCCCAATATCTAACTGCTTCTAGCCTTCGCCTCTGTCACTCTAATATCTGACTATATCAGCAGCCATTGATCCATCCTGCTACTGTGTATTGTGGACTCCCGTAACAAGGTAATGATCCATGAGACAAAACCTTTCAATGGATCCTGCCCAAATTTCTGCACTCTTGGGACTAATATTTCACGTCGCCCCACCTCTCACCTGGAGGTATCGCTGCATGTGCTCCCTCTGCCTACTTGGCTCGAAATTTCTCCCTACTGGAGGTCTCTGCTTGAGTGGATGCCTCCACTCGGTCTCCTCTTTGCTTCTCCAATTGTACCTGCTCCACAATTTTCTGAGGTTGCTTCTTCTCTACTTGAGTGGATCTCTCCACTAGGTCTCCTCTCTCCTTCTCTAATTGTGGCTACTCCACAACTTTCTGAGACTGCTTCTGACGCTGCTTCTAGAGCTGCATGTTGAGAGGTACTTCATGCTCCCTCTCAACCACCAAGTATCCAATACCATCATCATCATAGCCACAGTCTTCCAATACTGCGACGAAAACAAGATTCTTCTTTAGTCCTGGAGGCTGGAACATACATCACATCTGTGATTCTAAAAGGGGAGCCAGGCTCCCTCTGAAAGATAATTGTACCGATCTCGGTAACACTATACCTCCCGTCATCTCCAAACTCTATGTTCTGCTTGAGGTCTTTCTCCTCAAAGTCACTGAAGAGATGTTTATTCCCCGTCATATGGAACGAGGCACCGCTGTCGAAATACCACATGCTTCCCATTAGAGTGTTGGCCATGCATGCAATGAGAGTGAAATCAAGTTCAAATTGTGAAGCTAGAGCTTCACTTGTTGTCGCTATTATTGGCTCCTTCTTGCTTGTTTTCTTCCATGGGCAATTCGTGGCATAGTGCCTGTACTTGTGATAGTGAAAACACTTGACTTTCAACAAGTCCTTCTTGTCACCCACCTCGCCTTGGGACTTCTTTCCCTTGGCTTTTTTTTATTTGCTCACTAATGAAAAGTCTTCTTCCACTTCTTTGGAAGTAGTCCCATCTCTAGTGTTCCTTCAAATCTCTTCCTGTACCAAATTCGACCATAGTCATTCCCAATCTGGTAGCTTCACCTCCCATTAATAGAGTCCTGGTAACTATGCCAGTTCTTGGGAAGTCCTAGAAGAGATAGGCTCACCATATCATCTTCGGCACAACTGCACAACTCTAATGTACACTGCATGTGTGTTGTTGTTGACCCTGATATATTGTTGCCAACACTGCATCTGCACTGCAACTCCCTCCCATTTGTTGCTGCTACAACTGAGAATCATCCAAGGTAATTTTCCTCTGCTACTGAAACAAGGTCTCCACCATACCCATCTGTTCTCGGAAAATAGACGAACTTGGCTCTTCCTAGAGCTTTCGTGAGTATATCTACAACCTTCACTTCTGTGGGAACATACTGTAGTTGGATTGCTCCATGTTGTACATTATCTTTAATGAAATGACATCAAATATCTATGTGTTTCGACCTATCATCAAACACTGGATTCTCAGAGAGATTTATGCAACTCTGATTAGCACAGTAGACACCAATCGCCTCCATCCTTTGCCTGAACAATCTCGCCAGCAGCTTCAGAATCCATATAGCTTCACATGTGGTTGTGCTTCTGCCATATACTCTGCTTCTGCAGAGCTCAGTGCTACTAACTTCTGCTTCCTACTACACCAAGAAACCATCCTTGATCCAACACTAAAGCAACACTCAAAGGTACTTTTCCTGTCCACTGAACTGCCTGCCCAATCTACATCTGTGAATCCACACAATCTGACATCATCTCCTCGGGTATATCTCAACCCATACTCAACTATGCCACGCACATACCTCAAAATGTGCCTCGCTACTGCCCATGTACCGTCTTCAGCTCTACCATGAACTGACTAAGGGTATTGACTACGCAACAAAAATCTGGCCTCATAAATACTAGATACATAAGAGATCCAATAAGTTGTCTATACAAGGTGGGGTCGACATCCTTGTCATCTGATGCATCAACCTTCTTCCAGTCGGTGATCATGGGTGTAGACGTGGGTGTGCAATCCTACATTCTGAACCTCTTCAAAATATTTGTAGTGTATCTTCCTTGCCCAAGGAAGATATCCCCATTCTTCTACCACACTTCCAATCCTAGGAAATAGTGCATCAACCCCAAATCCTTCATGTCGAACTCTGCTTCCAAGTTACTCTTGCAGTCCTCTATGAGCCATGATGATCCTGTCAAAATGAGATCAGCCACATACAAAACTAGAATGAGTGGCTCACCCTCTACCATGAAATAGTAAAGGTTGGGATCTACATCACTCTTGATGAATCCCATCTACTACAAGTAGTTGTCAATCCTACCATACCATGCCCTAGGAGCTTGCTTGAATCTGTATAGAGCTTTCTTTAGTTTGCACACATGAGTGTGTCTCTCATGGGTCTCAAAGCCCTCTGTGTAATATTCCTAATTAGCTATGGCTAATTGGAATATTCGATTTTGCTCAATTTTGTCTTCTATAGTTATTTGTAAATAAAAAGGTGAGGAAGAGGGGACATAACTCACTTTTAGAATAAAAGTGACTTCCCAGTAGCACAACGTTGTGACTTAAAGGGGACCCATGGGGGCCAAAGGACCACGCAGAGATGGGGCTCACGTAGACACTTGGAGGGACTGCGTAGATGGGAAAAGGAACACGTGGCAAGAGGGGATTACGTTGGAGGAGGTGAGCCTTGGGATTAAGAGAGGCCAATGCTATAGAGGAGAGAGGAGCCTCCTCATTTTGGGATTGGATTATGTGCATTTGAGCTAGTCACTTCGACTTAGAGCATGCTGACTGTTTAGCTAGTCTATAGCACTTTTTAGTGCATTGAGTGTCTCCGTTCAGAGATCTCACCCTTAGCCTTGGGGGCCTTCAAGTGCCTTCTCGGGCAAGGTATTTCCATCAGTATTTTTGCAGTAGTTTCATCAGCATTTTGGCAGGAGGATTGAGCATCTTGGATGACTGCGCGGTCTTGAGAGGGATGATGCAGTTCTTTCTAGCAGGAGTTCTGGATTGAGGTTTTCCAGGGGGATTTGTGCTGGGATATTGAGCAGGGGATCAGCCCTTGCATATTGGAGGATTTTGGCTAAGTTTCAGGCAGATTTTTGGTGTGTTTATTTCAGTGGCAGCACAGAGCCTTGAGGGATTGCGTGGGTCCTCAAGGGGGCGATTTTCGGGGGTCAGCCATTTCATAAAAGCTTTCTCTGTTTTTCTGGGTTTCTTGAATAGAGTCCGATTCCAGAGTTTCAGCGTTTTCTGTGGAGGGAAACAACTGCAAATCCTCATTTGATTTCCACCAGCAGCAGCAACACAACAGTTCTTCAGCAACTTGGATGCAGTTCAGAGAGAGGCCATTCCTTTGCTATTCTGAGTGTATTTCTTCGTTTGCCGTGTGCAAGTCGAGGTGCCATCTTTCTGATCACCTCCTGTACTCATTCTATTACTCAGTATAATAAAATGGCTTAGCATTTCTCTCTACATTTCTCGAGTATCTGCTTATGTTCCATGTTTACATTATTATATGTTGCACCACTATTATTTTTATCATTTTGAGTTTCCCGGTTATTATATCATTTGTGCGTATTTGGTTGGGGTTACTGGGGTAAAGGGGAAATATCTTTGAAACGGGATAGTACAGTGGTACTAGAGCATAGATCTGGCTCAGCCTCTGGAGCTAGCAATCTATGACACCGGGGGAAAAACCCTACATCTGTTACAGAGGTAGGAAATACAAAGACACTGGGCGTAGGTTGGAGAATATCTACGGAGAGGGAGACCGTGTTCCAGTGGTGGATGCAGAACAGGAGGAGCCTGTGGTGGACGCAGAACAGAAGGAGCCTGTAGTGGACACAGAGTAGGAGGATCCGATGGCAGATGAGGATGGGAGGAGATGTGCGGACATGCTCCTCAAATAAGTGCAGGATCTGTCGAGGCAGATTGATGTGATGGGGCAGAGATTAACGGCTGTAGAGGCTAGATAGCGTGAGAGCCCACATGTTTTCCAGGTTGGTGAGGGATCAGGTGCATCCCACCATTTGCCAGAGCAGCATGATACTACTCAGCAGGTGGCCTCACATGCCCCTACACACGCTCTACCATGCCCACTTTCTTAAGAGCAGACACGGGGACCGGAGCCCAGCAGGAGGCAGAGCCCAGTCATATGGGCGATTATTTTGCAGAGTACCAGGCCTATGGGTAGGAGTTTAGGGAGGCTCTTTCATTCAGAGACTTTGTTCAGCTCCAGCGGGATAGTAGACCCCGCGACCATCACAGAGGACAACGGCATTATCACAATGGAGACACCCACCGCACAGCTAGTAGATTCCACTTGCCTACGTTTAATGGTTCATCAAACAACTCGGCAAGGTCTTGGGTGGAGAAGATGGACATCTATTTCCAGCTTAACCAGATGCTGGAGGCAGAGGCCATCAAGATGGCGACATTACATTTGGATGGTGAGATCCAGGATTAGTGGTTCCATGGGATGGTTACACTCAGGCATTCCACAGTGACGACGTATGCTGAGTTCACCAGGAGATTGATGGAGAGGTTTGACCGGAGGGATCCGGAATAGTATTTTGTTGAGCTGACGAGGCTCAAATAGATAGGGAGCCCAAAGATCTACATTGCGGACTTTTTGAGGGTTTCAATGATGGTGCCAGATCTGTCCATGGCGCGGAGGATCTACATGTATGTTGAGGGGTTAGCAAAGCCACTTCGAGGTCTTGTCAGATCCGCTAGACCAACCACACTTCAGGATGCTATTAGCAGGACCCGGGACTTACACGATGTCTTACCCAGGACTCGGACACCTTACCCCCAGTGACAGGCTTTTCAGCCTAAGGGGAAGGATGTGAGGATTCCGCCTCCGAAGGGGAATCCAGGAGGAGTATAGATTGACGATGATGCCAGGAGGGAGTTGAAGAAGAAAGGTTGTGCTTCACCTCTTAGGAGCCGTGGGCACCAGGACATAGATGTGCTGCTGGAAAAGCACATTTTATTGAGGTCTTCTCCGAGAGCAGCAGGGAAGAGGATGAGGAGATCGATGTGGAGGTAGGAGATAGTCATGTCGTGCAGGG
>APFE030569088.1:7239-17423 GCA_000404065.3 Pinus taeda
TTAGATGATTCGAAACCTCAACCAAAAAATCATAATATAATTAGTCCGAAAAAATTTATCCAAAAAAATTCAATCAAATTGAAAAAAAAATAAAAAATTATCTCATCTTTTAAACTTTCCATTTTGAAGAAATAAGTTTACATTCAAATATTTGAAAAAAAAAACTTAATTGTCAATTTCCAATAAACCATGAGTAGGCTCTTTAGAAATTTTTAAAATTTTAAACAAAGAAGTCTTAATATAACTTTAACTTTAAATTTAATTACAAAAATAATCTTAACTCAAATATATATTAATTTTCTCTCCTTATAAAATATTTTTATAAAATATATTTATTGTCAATTGTTTAATTTTTCTTATTAATTTTTAAAAAAATAAAAAATATGTTTCACAATGTTTCAGGCCTTAAGTTTGACAACCGTTCCAACGGAGAGACCACTGTAGACCGTGACAGTGCACCAATGATATGTTTTCAAGAGGTGGGAAGTTGCAACCGTAGTCCGGCAGAGTTGACCCATGTATAACGACACGATAAAAACGTTTGCGAGAGATCGAATTAATGGGATGGGCTTCGATCTAACGTTGGGCTTAAATGTTAAATTTTACAAATATTTTTGTGCATGAGTGTGTTTTTTTATGTATTAAAATAATAAAGAGAAAAACTGAAATTATCAATTTTTTATCATTTTATTTAGATGTTGTTTAATTTATAGATTAAATACTTTTTTCACGGGAATTCACTAAAATAAGACAATATAATTTCAAGTTTTTTGTTGTTGTTTAAAATACATTTATGAATGCTTAAATAGATTCAACACCCCAAAAATGGTGGGACACTCAAATTATGCAAATTAAACAATTTAAACTCAAGTTTTTAAAGCTATATGTCAGATTTTGATTAAAATTATCTAGAAAAAAATATCATGAAAAAAATCATTTTGTCTATAAGTTAGACTACGCCCTTCATTTATAAGTTACTTCCCCTTGATTTATGTTTTTAATTGAATGTAACATAGCCATAAATCTTAATTCAATGTTATAAAGTTGTTGTGAAAAGTTATAGCTTGACTATAAAAAACATTTTTACATCTATGTGTTCATTAGCACTAATGTCATTAATGATATTAGGCTATGAAGACTTTGTGAACTTGCTATTGGATGGTTTAAAAGTAGCAACATAAATAGGCTACTAAGGCAAAACACATTTTCATAACATCAATATCAAATATGGTTGTTTCATTGTAAATGTTATTAACATTTTTAATTGAGTGATTCCATATCATCATGCATCATGAGAAGTAGAGAAATTGTCAAAAGCACAATGTACATCCAATTAATGGGATGGACCTTATGTAATTAACCATAATGGACACTTCTTATGGAATTATGAAAATGTTCAAATAGGCAATTTGATGAGATATAAACCTCAAAATGTGGAATAAAACAAGGATGTAGATTCTCATAATAGAGTTACAAAAATTTCACAAAAATCTAGGTCAACATTCATTTTTAGGAAAGTCATTTTGTGACATAGTTGTTCAAAGCAAAGAAATTACATATTCATAAGCTTGTGTCAAATATAGATGAGAATAATGCTATTAAAAGAGTTGGGATCTCTCTCATTTGGTGCACTAGTGAGCAAGCTTTTATTGCCTTGCAATATTTGCTTACTTGAGTTGGAGCTTAGCAACCTAATGCTTTTCCAATAGAGAAAATGGTGGATTTAAAAAGGGGTTCTATCCTAGTAGTGAATGTATTAACCAATTTGAAGGTTAACTAACACAACTATCCAAATACACAATATTAAGAACTTAGGTATAATGGTGATCCGTTCCATCAATGTTCCTCGAATTCAACTTCCATGGGATCAATTTCAAATGTTCTAGAAGGCAAGGTAGTGCACTTTGCACTACTATATAGTAACGGATTTGGAGTTTTAATTGAGAATGTATTCCTGTGATGCTATAAATATTGCATATTAGAAGTTTCCTATAGAGATGGCTTGTAAACTATGCAGCTTAACTTTTATGGTGCACTTAGATGTGGTATTTGCTAGCTATTTAAATCATTTTTATATTGTAATCATTGGTTAGATCAATAAGTTATAAGTATACCAATTTTTAATTCTATTTTAGTACCTCAAAAGACCTTGCATAGAGGAAGATGTTGCTTATTGGTTAGGATTAAATAGAATTTAAATAGATAATCAGTTAGCATGCCTAGCTAATGCCATAACAATTGGTAAGATTGTAAGATTGTGTATAAGCAAATTGTATATAAACAAATGCCATATTTGGACTTTAGGGGCAATGCATAAACTTTGTTATAAGCATAAGCAAATGAAGAAGAGTTCATCCTTGTTGATTTCATGGTTAACATACTAACTGGTGTTATTTTATTGCATGAAATCAACATTAAAGAAGGCAATATAATAGAACTATGTCAATGGACTATAATTTTTTTTTATGATTTATAAGAGTGTAATTTAGTTTTCCATCCTTAATAATATAGTTTAGTCAAATTTTAAATTGTTAATAATAATTCATTTGGGCTTAAAATGACCTAATGAGTGTTTTTTTTTGGTAAAAGAAGCTTCGATAAATTATTTATTATTAGGATTTCATTAATCGTATCAATAATTTATAAAGGATAGATTAATTATTGGAATCTATGAAGAATATCGATTGGTTAATATCCACTTAAATTAAAAGGTCATCATGGTAGAATAGATTATTAGATCATTGTATGTAGACTCTCTCTCTCTCTCCTCTCTCTCTCTATATATATTATATATATATATAATATAAATTATATAATATATATATATATATATATATATATATATATATAATATATAATATATATCTTATAGAAAGAAGGGGGGGAATTTATCATGTAAAGCTCCATTTTGTAGGAGAGATTTTGAATGCTACCACATTGATTCCAATGTCAAAGTAATACGAATAAGCATGTTTGTCATAGGAATTATTCTAGCTATAAGTTACTTGACCATAATATCCCATTCTTTAATATTTGAGGCAAGCTTCTAATTCTACTCACAAAGAATCTTCCTTGTTAATATTGACAAAGAAATAACGCTAATATCTAGTTGTATGGCACCAAATAGTATGAAAGTGAAATCTTAAGCCTATTCATTGTATTCTAAATCTCTTGAAAGAATTCATGTATGATCTAGATCTATTGAATGTTATGTTGAAATTGGTTTTCCATTCTAAATTTTAGGAGATAAAACTTCCCACCTCTATTAAAAAGCAAGTATGAATCATCATTGTACTAATTTACATATTTATAAGAATATGCAAGTGTAGTCATTTGAGATGTCCTTATATAAGTAGTGAGGTAGGGTTGCCTTAGGTAATTATTATGATCACTTATAACCAAGGGAAGAATTTTATATTCACCTCTTACCCAAAAAATTGCATGATGTTCAACAAATCTTGTCTAGACCCATTTCTAGTGTCATCAAACTTGGTGTCCTAAGAAAGAAGTTCATGCCCTTAGTTAGATAATCTCCCATAAAGGGATTTCTATTATATGATTTTTCATTATCCAACATGAATCCATGTATATATAACTTTCACATCAAAATTTTATATTCTTCATGATAGGTGGAATATACTTGCAAAAATTGACTATGCATAAGTTTTTTGTGAGCTTACCTTCAATGGATGTACATATTTGAAATGATAAACATTGTTCCTTCAAAGAAAATGACATAGACATGTGAAGATTTCTAGCAAATAGTGGCTTATAGGACTATGCATTCACATCTTCTTCCTATCTTGTTTCAATTTATCTATTTCATTTATCATCTCCTAGATTTCAACCTAAACAACTTGCAATGCTTCTCGCATGTTATTTTATTCTTTCCACAAAAATTTCCATATCTCCCCATCTTTTGTTCATAGAATTTTTCCCACTAATCCAAGAATTTGTGAACAACTTCACGATATTCATGTAATGATGTAAGACCATGATTGAATGATTTAGAAACACTCTTCCAATTTTCCACCTTGACCCTTAACCCTTGATATGTTGTTTGTTCCTACTCAAGGTGATATTCATGGGTCCCAATTAAAGCACCCAACTTAAGTTTTTTCCTTTGGTGTTTTCTTCCTTAGGTTGAGAAAGGTCCTTTTTCTTAGGTTTTTTTAGTTTTTCATGTAATTGTTCATTTTCCTTCTTGAATAGTTTATCATCCTTTATCAATACAACATAGCTAAGCCTAACTTTCCAAGGTTTCCTCAAACGAATCTCCACAACAAAATGCTAACCTTGCTTCTTCTTTCCATTCAACACACTTAAATATTTAAATTAAAATGTCACGTGTCCTCAAATCTTTTGGGATAAGTAATGGAAATGTCAGCCCATATCATATCAACCCACAATGCAAAGACACGACTCCATTCACATGAAAAACTATCACATGATGGATCCATGTGCCAAGAAATAAAAACAACTCCATATCATCCTATATGCATCCACCACTATGATAATATGTGAACATTTGGACCCATGAAATCATAATGGCAACTCCATAATATTAAAAGGTGGATAACCAAACATCTTCATAATAGACCATAACTAGATTGATGAATTTCAAATTAAGTAAATGGATAAAACGACTTGATGTAGTTATGAGATCCAGTTCATGGAGAAACATGTTGGTCTAAATAAGACATAGTACCAGATCCAGTTCATGGAGAAAAAGTTTGATGTAATTAATAAAAAGTACCAAATCCAAAGGCATTTTAGGTTGTGTTGTTGGATGGGGTTTTAATATTACATCCAAATACACAACTTAAAACTCCTTGGGTAACATGAAAAAACCTTCCCTCCAAATTGAGTGTCGAAGTTTCAGAGGAAGTACAATGAAAAACATAGATTGAGGCAGTTCAAGGTAGATGGAAAAACATGAGAGAAGTGAGGACTCGTTGTAGTAGTATTTTATTCAAAAAATTCATTTTCAACTTTCCCAATAAGATATTGTCCAATGGCCATTGATAAAGTCCCATTCTAGTTGCAACTTAAAATAATGTAAACAATGTTCCTAACATGTAAGCAATAAATCACTATACATTGATGTCCATGTCCAATACTCATATTTGTTTACTGTGAAAAATTGCAATATACACAACCAAAATAAGCTTAGATACAAAGGGGAAATCAAGATCTTGGTTTACAAGGCATTAATAAACTACTCAAAACATGAGTTTGGTATGATGGTTTTTTGGTAGTTTAACTACATTCTTTTCAACAACATTACAGCAAGTCAAACCTGCATATCAACAAACCAAGAAATACAACATCTCAAAACCTTATAATTTTGGGGGTCATATTTGCTTTTACACATTGTACATCGGTGTCTAGGAGTTATTCAAGTCTAGTTCTTCTACCATCCCAATCTTAAGCATGGTGAAAACAATTAGATAGTAGTGACTTAGCTTGGGTACTAAATGTTTGAATACACTACTCGCAATTACCCTCTTAACCTGAAATATGAAAATCTAATCTCTTTATAAAATGCATGCATGTATATCTAAAAGTGTTTTGTAGTGGTTTTTGTGGAGAATTCAATGAACACGGAGTTTTCAACATTTTGTATTCGCTAAAATATGTCTTCAATTTGGCAGTATGATTGTCCTATTATCATGTTCTGTACATTCCTAATTTCATCTTTTCACACACGTAACTTAGAGGCTATTTTTCATGTCTCATGTTATCATGATTATTCACTGCTATGTACTATTATGAGTTTCTTAGTTTTATACCTTGACACAAGACCAAATCTAAATCAAAATTTGCAATCCAAGAGTTGATATAGAACTCTTTCAAAATTTTGAAAAACATCTACTTGAAATTGATTCAGTCAAATCCATGCAACAAACGCAAAGGCTAACACTTCCAAACCTCTATTGTAGGATACATGTAGGTGAGGGCCATAACCTGTATGTTTCCGTACTGAAACATGTGTTATGGGTCCAGAAAATCATTTTAGGAAATATACATGCCTTCCACCTATGGGAAACACATTTCATAAAGCCTAAAATGTACTTCCAGGCCATATCACCATCAACACAATGGATTTCCAAAATGGTTTATCTGATTATTTTAGCTGGTTTTAGACTGGGTTTGACTAAAAACACTAACAATTGATGGTTAAGTTGAATTCTTGAAGTAAAACTTTACATTTCCTTCATATTCTTTTTATATCCTTTTGCTCAAACTAAAGAGAAACCTCACATTTCCTTTACATTTTCTTGTCTTTCCTATTTTTCTACCTAAATTTAAATAAAAGAGTAGAAAATGAATAAAACAAATGCCAAATTTTACATTAGGACATTGACGTTAGCATTAATTGTTTCAAACAATCTTTCATGGTGTCTAAAAGTGGTTCCAACTTCATCATACTTCATATGGATAAAGTAGAATTTTAGACTTTGTTCAGAATGCAATGGACATGACAATTTTTAGGATTTTAAGATTGGCAGGAATGTAACACTTTCATTGCATTCTATCATATATGATGGTATCAAATTTGGCATTTAATCAAGATCATTGAGCCCTTTATGTACCCCAATTCTCATGGAATTTATCATGGAACTCCTTTGTCACCACCTTCGCAAAAATGTACCCTTCACTCAAGCCAAAATCATTGATTAGGCATGGTGAGCTTTTTCTACCATATTTGACTGATGTCCTTGGAGGATCAAGGAAGAGGAAAAAGATAGAAAAGGAGGAAAAGGGTGATACTGATGATGAATATCCAAATATAATAGGTGAATATTTTATTGGCATTTATGTACTTCCTCATTTGTTAATGATGCTTTCTCTCAAAATTTCAATATATATATATATATATATATATATATATATATATATATATATATATATATATATATATATATATATATATATTGTTATATCATGTTTCCCCATCTCCTAAGTTATATATCCTTATTTTGTAATGTGACATTTCCCTATTTCCAAATGTTTGAGGGGTCACATTTCCATTTAGGGAACTCGTACCCATATCCCCATACCACAACTTAGTGCCAAACCAAACCCATAAAGCTAAATGCAAGGCATGGAAAAAATACTTATTAATTTGCATAAATTCAACATCAAACATGGATGGATTTTCGCACATTCTAGGCATACCATTTACGAAGATTGCAATTGTTATAATCTATGTAAAACATTTTAAAACTATAACATTCACCATTTATGCCTATGCTAGAATATAAACTTGATAATTCTCTTCATATTCAAAATATAGGAATCTCTAGCCAGTGTTGAGGAAAAAACATATCATGGGAGAGACCAAGGACTTGAAGATAGAGTAAAATGATTCAGTATAAGAATATTGAATAATTTTCTTTATTTTCAGTTAGGAACTAACATACTACCACTTCCTACTACAATATTATAATTTCATGACCACTTAATTCCATTTTCCATGAGAATACACTTCAGTTCCCTATTAATATAGTTGATGCTTGTAAATGCAAACAATAACAATAATATAAAATAAAGGTTATGTTGTTTTATACAATAACCCCCCATTTCATAAAATCTTACTTTAGAAAATTATAATTTGAAATGGGTCCCTTTTAGATTAAATTGGTATTAATCCATCACTCTAAAGGTTCAGAAATAAACAAAACATTTTAAAACCTTTTGAAATAATCGGTCTTAAAAATAAAATGAATAATTCTTTATTATTGCGATAAAGCGATCACAAGATCGCATATCGCAACAACAAAGAATGCATAATCATGACCCATTGATTTTCCTCGATGCAATAAAAGCGAGTAGCCAATGGATATCAGGAAAAAAAATAATAAAAGGGCCCTTCCCTTTGATCTGATGCGATATCGCAATCGGCAATCGGGGAATGCGACATGAACGTAACAAACTCTCCTCCTTCAAACTCCCAATGCGAGTCAAGCGATATCGCTATCGGCGATCGGGGATTCCATAAAACTTAAATAAAACTGCCCAAGGCTTCCTCCGATTTTCGATTGCGATGAACCCAAAACGCGACTTTCGAAAAGGATCGATATGATTTTGCTATATTATATTAATTACATTGAAAGCATTTTCTCTTCCCGATAGAGATTCGCTCGCGTCCAACCGCCAAAAAATCAAATCCACGCTTAAACTATTATTCGGCAAATAAAGAATATAATGAGCATTTAAATGATTGACAGGTTTTAACGGCCAATTAATGAGAAGTTATTCCTAAATCCTTTCAGAGATTGTATCCGTGGGAGCCTTATGATAAATCTTCCATTATTCATTGATTGACACAATTCCCTCATACTTGGTTTTCGCCATCTATTCTCTGCATTACGTTCATTTTTCTCTTGCGCAGAGGTTTTCTGCAGTAATGATTCTAGACCAAATGGGAAATAAATCTAAGAAGTCTGGAACGACTTCGGCTTCTATGGTAACAGGACAACATACCACCGATCCGGGACCAAGCAAGAAGGGATTAATCTCAGATACCACATGTCTCGGCCTTGGCAGCACTACTTGGAAAAATATTTACAACCTGGTTGAAGCCGAGGAACCTCAGCAAACATCGGTACAAGCTACAGCAGGTTCAAGCTGGAAATCTGATGCTACTTTAAAAGATTTGGCTGATTCCTACCTACAGGATAACAGCTCGAGAGAAAATTCTTTCGTATACGGATGTGGTGAGATGGGTAATTGAGGAAATTCCAATTATGGACAGAACATTCTACACTGTTGATGGGAGAGTATTCGGTTCATTTCAGCCCAATGATTTCAGGCAAATGTACCATTTTCCCGAACGAGAGAAGAAGTACAATAAAGCATTTCTAGAGAAGTTTCGAGATGAGAATGAAACCGAGTCAGCACCTATATGAGAATGGAGACAGAACCCAGCAAAACACAAACATGAGTCTTCGGGTAAGTACTCCGTCGACTCCTTATGCTCTCCTTATTGTTATGCTGGAGTCATGATGTGTCGATTGTGGGGATTACATGATTCTTCAAAATTTTCCATAGAGATGGTACCTTTGATGGAGAGCGGCATGTAATAGTGAAATCATGGATTGGGGACTTTATTATCAGATAAGTTGGCTACAACTATTCTTGAATTCAGAAACAAATCCCGTGTTACTGATAGGTTCATCCCTCCATTTTATTTTAATGCCTATTATTTTGGATACCCTCTGTTTAATTCGAGTTTCCTGTGTTAGGTGGAGATGGACTCCACAGGACCCTATGCCTACTTCATATCATACCACCAGAAACTATGGAAAGCTCATTATAAACACCATTTATACCAAGTCTGCAATGGATTCATGCTACCTATTTACTATGCAATTTTTGATAAACCTGCCCCTAAGATCTCCTCTCAGGCTGAGATTGACTTGACAACCCTAGGAACCTGGGTTGGAGAAGAAAAATTCACCTATGTAAGAGTTTTTGGTAGTCAGGCCAGACCTCATGTCCTCCCCTTGTACATACGAGACAAGCTATTAGCTCGCGAAATAGCATATCAACTTACAACTGCGTCAGCCAAAAAAACTCTCAGAAATTCAAAGAAGCAAGTTTGGCCTTCTTTCCCTCTAAGGTGTGGTGTCTATACTCTACATGATTATGAACATGCAGAGAAAGAGGCATAAAAAATTAACATCCTAAGTCTCGCCACTCTGCCTAATAGACATTTCGACCCGGAGAAAGTCATCTATAATGCTCTAGATCAAGCCAAGCTCACTAAATTTGAACATAAGGAAGATGAGTTTGATGACCTGTTCTCCTCCGCCGAGTCAATATTCCAAGTGCAACAGCTAGCTAGAATGAGATACCATGATGACGGGTTAGTAGAATTTAATAAACTTAGAAAGCAGAGGTTGCAAACTCTGCCTCTAGATTTGTTAGCTACTACCCCAATGATACAGTCAAGCGAGCCTGAGCAGCAACTTACCAGCCAACCTCCTGCTACATTCGAAATCTTTGAAGAAGTCCATAGAAGAGAGCAGGAGGAACTCCGGAGGTTAGAACAGGAAGAGGCACAGAGGAAAATACAAGAGGAAGCAAAGAGGAAAGACAGAGAGGAAGCAGAAAAGAAAGAATAGGAGAGAATACGGGAAGAAGAACAGAAAAAGCAGCAGGAGCAGAGTAGCGAG
>APFE030569092.1:0-16635 GCA_000404065.3 Pinus taeda
ATTTTATCAATTTTACTATATAATAAAAAACTAATTATAATTAAGCTGCTTATTCATAATTTTGTGATTTCATTCTCATTACTAGAAGTTGTGTAGATAATGTCCCAGAAGACGACATTATCTAGAGATTCCATTTTGAATTTAAAAGTTGACTTTGTGCATTTTCTGTGCACATTAAAGAAAGCAATTTAATAAATTTTTATTTATCTATTTTTTATTTATATTTTTGTTATTTTAATTTTTTTTTTAAATTCCGAATTATTAGAAAATGTAATTTTATTTTTACAATTAGGTAATTATTAATTAATTATATCACATGTTGTAGACACATTCTTTCACATTTTTTCTCCAGTAAGAAGCCATAGGAATCATAGTAGCAACTTGGGAGTTATTGAAGCATTGAAGCAAATTTAAATGCACATGTCGGTATTGGGTGAGTGTGTGACAGGTAATACCCACCATCTCCACCAGTTCTTTTGTTCTTCATTCCAATGAGTTATCCGCAGTTTTATTGAATTGTTTAAAATCAACACCCATAGTCTTATTAGGCATGTTGCGAAGCTTTTGAACTTTATGACAACTGGGAGGCATTGAGATACTAGTGACGTTGCCGAAATACTGGGGCGGAGTAATTTGATATTCGATTGAGGCATTCAGAAAAAGCCATCCATTCTGTCACGCCCCCAAGCCTATGGTGGTCTTTCAACCGTGCCGGCAAGGTGCGGCACTACCAACCGTTTTCTTTTCACCAATACTTACGATTGTAGTCTACGCCTTAACCATCCATACTTAGTTTATTTTTCGTTACTAAGTATTATTAATGTGCCTTTATACCAATGAACACCCATACACATTCATTATCAACAACATTATATAAGAGAAATGCAATAGTATAAAGGGAGGAGCAACTCCCTGCAATATGAGTTTGCCCAACAATATATTATACAATCTTTCGTTTTTACAATGAACAAGTTAAATCTTGGGAGACCCCAAATTTACACAGCCAAATTTTCACAACATCGGCAAACTCGGTTGCCTAGCTCGTCGGCACCTCCGCACGGTCGCCTCACAACTAGCCAAACCTTCGTTCACCTCGTCGCACCGTCGTTTCGTTTGCCCAACTTGGGTGCACCTCAAAGTCGCCACACACGAGCGCCTCGAACAAAGACACACCTCCGTCCACAAACCAACACTCCAACAAGTCTTTGTGCACACTTGCACAATGGGCGGGCACTCACCCAAGTCGCCAAGACACCCACGGGAAGTTGTCAAACAAATCGGGTGCCACACGTTCACCGTGCACACCTCACCCGAACACCGGGCGCAACTTCGCCCACACCTTCGTCCAACACCAAGTGCAATGTTCTATCGTGCGACTAGCCCAAGGATGGGCGCATGAGAACTATGCCTTGTCCTTCTCCAAATGTGCACTAGAACCTACACACTACTCACTTGTGCGAAGTTGCAATGATCGAATGCGATGCCCCCAAATGCTCTTCAATCGCACTTCATATATACTCATCGTAACATGTGGGTGGCGCTGCCCAGCTGACCACCCAACCTTCGTGCGCACACCCCTTTGAACGCCCAATCTATATGTCGGCTTCCAAAATTGTTGCCTAAGGCTCCAAGGTGTATAAACTCCCAACGCTCTCCTCATATGTGCACATATGGCTCAAGAGAATGTCACATATTTTTGGCATGTCTACTGCACAAGTGTCGCCCAACCGTCGTTCAACCCAACTCGCCTCTTGCCCGTGCGTGCGCTCGGGTCGCCCGGTGCCTAACCGCGTCGAACAACTAGAGGCTTTACATCCTCCTCCACCTGAAATCATTGTCGTCCTCGACAACATACCATCCTGGTAACCATCGACCAAGATCATCCATGATGTCAACTCCTCGACATACTGCAACCATCACTGCCACATATGTAGAACCACCGTCTCCATCATGTCTCACCTCAGCAACCACCCATCACCAAGATAACCATACCAAGGTATGCACCCATCGGTATGCCATATAGCAGAAGTCATCTCAATCCATGACCATCTACCACCATGTCACAATCTCCACATGTTGCTCCATCATGGAAGGCTCGCCCCTCCATCTCAAGCTACATGCCCACTGCAACATATCACGTCGAGCTCATCATGTGTCGTCCTCATGTGAACTGTGGTAATGATACTCGAACAAAATGTTAACATATCTTTTTACACTGTTAACCCCCATGACTGAACTAGTCGGGTGATCAGTGGAACTGTCACGTTCAAACCATGAGAATGCACATCCTCATGCAACCATCAGTCATTTCTCAAAACATCCTGTCACATCTTGAACTCGATCAAGAATCCATCCATATAAGTAAACCATCCTCAGGTCCATGAAGTAGTCCTCATCTCATCTGCAACATGTCGTCCATGATGTTTGGTGTCAATGTGCTGCATGAAATCAGACACATCTATCCCAACATCATCCATATGTGTGCCTCCTCCATATGAAGAGACCATCTCATCAAACTCCAACTCTCGGTGTGCCAAATCTAGCTCCATGAAGCAACCTCCACCATATTTGCAATGTGCCATCCCTCAAGTCTACCATAGAAACAAGTATACACCTGTCTCATCTATCCATGTGCTTCCCATGATCGTAGATCAATTAGCTCCCATGTGTCAAAGTAGTTGAGTCTTGGCTCAACCCATGCCCTCATGTCATCATGAGCTCCATAAGCCATCCCCAACCAACATCTCAGCAAGCATACAAGTCTCGGCCCAAAGGTCCCTGCAAGATGCTTCAGCCCTCCATGTAGTACGAATGCCCCATATTCTGCTCACAACTCCATCCAAGTCCATGGCCTTGTTGTACAAGAGTGCACAACCTCTCCATCAGCGAGGGACGGAGGGCATTAGGCACCCATGGAGACACAGGGAGGAGGGAGCTCCACTCCCTCCTATAGTAATATGGTAGAAAAAATAGGGAGAGGAGGGAGAAAGAACAAACCTCCACAACCCTTGGAGGCCAAGACAGAAAACACCGAAACTCAAAAGGCGAAAGGCAACAAAACCCATGCAGATCAAGGGGCCCATGAAGAAGCCTGTCAGGAGGAAAAAAGGAAGACAAAGGTCAAGGATTAGAGAACAGAGCCAAGACGGGGCCTGTAAACCCAAGACCATATCTAAACCTTAGTTTATTTTGAATGATCCAGCTCTGCAAGCGCACAGGGATCACATGGAAAACTATGCCATCATATGCAAATTCATGGGAATCTAGCCATATGAGAAAACATTATAGACTTGGATAAAATACAACTAGAAACCAAAGGGGGAGTTAAATATACATCTTGGATCCAATGGTTTTTTTACTGTGTGTTTACGAATATGGAAGACAAAGATAGGATTTTTGAAGGAGGGCCATACTTCTTTGCAGCAGCTGGTCTCTACATGTAGCCATGGACGATGAATTTCATGTCAGAACGAGAAACCTTCACTTTGGTACCAGTATGGATTAGAATATACCCCTTACCTTTATATTATTGGATGCCAGTTCCCTTAAAAGCTATAGGCAATAAATTAAGTCATTTCTTAAAAATTTCAGAAGCAACTCTACAGGGAAAATATATATCCTATGCCTATATATGTACGGAGATGGACCTATCAGGAGCCCTTCCAGATGAATTTATTCTAGAAGTCTATGATGAGGAGTGGGTTAAAACAGTTGACTATGAACATATACGGTTCAAATATCACAAGTGTCATGAGCATGGGCACCTGTCTAGAGACTGTCCTCTCAATAGAAGGGAGGAAAACCTAAGCACCAGCAAAGGAAAGGACCAGACCGGTTTCACCAAAGTAGAAGGAAAACAAAAAGGAGGGGGAAGGAAGACACAAAATAACCCTATTGGGCATAATAAAACAAAAATTTAAAACAAGTTTGAGATCTTAGGAGAAAAAGAGATAGATCGAGGGGATCAAGAGAATACAAAGAATCCGACAACAAGGGGGAAAGGAAAAGAGACCAGCATGGAGTTCATTTAAGAATAGAACGAACATGCAACGGATCCTTTGAGTGCCATGGAAATAGAATAATAATAGGAAATGACTCAAAGTGAAAGTGGCACAATGGATCAAGACTTACAGGAGATTCTAAAAAGGGAGAACCTAGAGCTGGAAAAGTTTCTAGAACATGGACGAAAATTGGGAATAAACTCCATCCCTCAGGAGGATGTGGACAAGGTATAACTGATACTCCCTAATATGTCACATCAAACAATTGTAGGAGTCAAAAGAGGACATGATAACTAGGAAAACAAAGGTACTTCCTTAATAGGATTAATAACAGAAAAGCTAACAAGGAATTCAGACAAGAGGAGGTGAAGAAAAAGACAGAAATAACTACTATTGGAGTGTAGAAAAATCATGATTGACTCATGAAGGATGAAATAACTTTCCAGTTACTCCTTTAAAACCCCACCTCAATGAAAATTACAACCTGGAACATTAAAGGACTAAGGATCAGAAGAAAACAAAGGAATTTAGGTGAAAGGATCAAAGAGGAAAAACTTAACATAGTATTCATATAGGAAACAAAATGCTCTGTGTAGAGGATCCGTGAAAAACACAACAAATGGTTAAATAGATCTGAATACCTTGAAGTTAAGGAAAATAAATCTGTTGGTGGCATTATCACTCTATGGGATCCACAAAAATTTGGTGTGAATGATGCAGAGGCATCCAAACATCAACTTTCACTGATTTTCCAACCGATGCATGAAAGAAAATGTTACATTATCACCAATGTGGATGGTCCACAGCCAATGAAGGACAAAATTCGACTCCTCATAACGCTGGAGGATATGAAGAAGAGATACCCAGCTCTACCCTTGATTCTTGGTGGTGATCTTAACATAACAAAATGACTCATGGAGAAGAAATGAGGAACTAGAACACTTGGTAGAGACTTAGTTTCCTTCAAAAACTTCATCACCAACTTGAAATTGGTTGATATGGAAACAATGGAATCATCACTTCGAATAACAAAAAAGGGGGACCTACCCAAGTAGCCTCAAGATTGGATAGATTTATTGTTTCAGAGTAACTTATTCTTAGGGGAGGCAACATTGCTGCTCTCATTCTTCCTTTTTGGGGTTTAGATCACTAGCCTATCTAATTGGAAGCTTCCCTTTTTGGAAAACCAAGGAACACCCCCTTCAGGTTTGAGAACGCTTGGCTCACACATCAAGATTTCCTCACAAACATTGAAGAATGGTGGAAGGAAGAGCCTCACCTTCAAGGTTCAAAGATGTTCCTTCTACACTGCAGGCTCAAACACATTAAAGGCAAACTCAAAGAGTGGAATATGGAATAGAGAGACACACTCATCAAGATATGGAGAAGTTCCTACTCCAGTATTTTCAGAAAATCGCCGAGGAAACCTCAGAAGACAGATACCAGTTTACGAAAAGATTTACTCAGTACATCCCTAAATTGGTTACTAGAGAAGATAATTTCAATCTCAATAGAATTGTAACAGAAGAAGAAATAGAAGAAGCAGTGAAAGAGATGCAAAATGGAAAAGCACCAGGCCCAGATGGCTTTAATGTAGACTTTTTGAAAGCTTATTAAAAGATAGCGAAACAAGACATCCCGGAGGTAGTGGAAGACTCTCGGAGATTTAGGACAGTCTTGAAGGTGCTCAATGAATCTTTCATAGCCTTAATCCACAAACAAGAAAAGGCCACCTCTCCAGACATATTTAGACCTATAGAATTATGCATGTGATGTACAAAATCATGTCCAAAGTCATTTCCGACCGTCTTAAACCTCTCCTCCCAACCCTAGTGTCAGAGGAGCAAATGGGCTATGTGGAAGGAAGACACATTTTACATAATATAATTCAAGCACATGAATGGTGCATTCACTCATTACCAACAAACAGGTAGGAATGATTATGCAGCTGGACATAGCAAAGGCCTATGACAAGCTTAGCTGGTCATGAATAAGAGCAATATTAAAAGCCTATGGCTTTGATCACAATTGGATTAAATGGGTTATGGCACTAGCTACGATAGCCAGCTGTTCAATTCTTCTCAATGGCTCTCCTTCAAGAACCTTCAAGCCTTCTAGAGGACTCAGGAAAGGAGATCCTCATTCTCCTTTCCTCTTCATTCTAATGATGGAAGGGTTAGGGAGAGCTATCAAAGCTGCTAAGGAGGAAGGCAGAACTCAGGGTCTGAGACTCAATCAAGGTGGGGACATGGTGACACATCAGCAATTTGTGGACGATGCCAAGCTTCAAGGCACACCCACTGCCAAGGAAGCCAAAGCATTCAAACAAATTTTGAGTGAGTTTTCTAGGGCAGTAGACATAGATGTAAGTCTTACTAAATCTAAGATTTTCTTTTTCAATATGGATATTTCAAGACAAAGAAATCTTTCCAGAAGTTTTGGCTTTCAAAGAGAGTCACTACATACGAAGTACCTGGGAGTTCCTCTCACTGACAAACCACTTCAAAAAGGTATCTGGGAGCCTATTATTAACAAGCTAAAAGACAAGATTAGAAAATGGACAAATAGAGCACTAAATCTTGCAGGGAGACTAATTCTAACTAACGCTATCCTACAAAGTATCCCTATCTATATGCTATTTTCCATTCCAACACCAACTGGTGTAACTACTAATATAAGAAACATTCAGAGAGAATTTCTCTAGGGAAAACTTGAAGAAAAGAAGAAATGGACCCTTGTAGCATGAGACAGAGTGCGCAAACCTAAGTCCCATGGTGGCTTGGGTCTTCATGACCTAAGAATTCTTAATAGAGTTCTTGGTGCCAAAATCTGGTGGAGATGGCTAAAAGAAATACAAGCCCCCTAGGAAAAAATTTGGAAGGAAAAATATGCTAGCGAATGGTGGGAAAAGAATCTAATTAGAATGACAGGACAAGTAAAAGGTTCTGCAATTTGGAATAGGGCATGGGAGAATAGGTCCCTAGTACAAAATCATAGTTTCTAAGAGATCAGAAGTGGTAACATGGCTTGGTTTTGGGAGGATAATTGGCAACAGGAGGACAATATTTGAAGTGAAGAATTAGTAGACATTCACACTGATACCATCAACAAAGGATTAAGGTGGGTAAGTGACTACTGGGATCAATCAAGGAACAATGGGAAATGGAGAACATGGAAACTTCCAGATTACAGAGGAATGGGCATGCTGCATACTTAAGCTATAGCACTTGAAGGTCTTTTAGACATGAGACAAATCTTAAACTCAAACTTGTACGATCAACTAAGACGTGGAAAGAAAAAGGCGGGTATCTTCAACTTTAGGGAAGCCAAAAGGATAGATGGAGGGTTTAACCTTTCAAACACAGATAAGAAGTGGAAAGAAATCTGGGAAAATCCTCATTGGATGAAAGTCAAACTTTTCAAGTGGCTGGTTCACTAGGACAAGATTCAGACATGGGATAATCTTAAAAAAAGAGGCTTTGTTGGTCCCTCAAGATGTCACTTATGTAGACAACAGGAAGAAACTACAAATCATCTCCTGAATAGATGCACTTTCACCAAAACACTTTGGAATTGGGTTGGAGAAGTATTTGAGCAGACAAACAGAGATGTTAATGACATCATCACCCCTTTGAAGAATTGGCAATTTTTTTTTTGAAAAATGAGATCATAAAATCTGCCTCGATGCTGTCTAAGGATTCATAATCTGGAATGTCTTGAAGGAGCACAACAACAGGATTTTCAAGGAGAGAGTGAGTCCTGTGGGAAACACACTCAAGCTAATCTTTAAGCAACTCAAATAAACTGTTCATATCCTGTGAGGTGCAACTACAGGTAAACCCATTGGTCAAAGAGATGCTAGAATTCTCGAGATATTAGAGCTCAAGGTTAATCCCCTCATGGTTCAATGCAGATTAACAAAAAACCCTCAGCAGAAAAGTCTTCTTGGAAACCCCCTTCTTTTGGGTTTTTAAAATTTAACATAGACGAGGATTCAAAAGGGAATCTAGGAGAAGCTGGTTATGGAGGGGTATTGAGGGATGAGGAAGGAAACATACAAATCATCTTCCATAGTTATCTAGGACAAGCAACCAACAACATGGTTGAGCTCATGGCGATGGAATGTTGCCTGGAAATACCGTTCAAGTACAACATTCACAATGTGATTATTGAGGCTGATTCGGAATTAGTCATTAACTCAGCGAAGAGGATAAATGCTGGCACTGCCCCTGAGAAAAATATCAGAACATTGGCAACTTCTGCAAGTCTATCAAATAATTCAAGCACACCTAAGAATGATGAGAACTCTTAGGTTGGTGCATGTTCATAGGGAAGCGAACAAAGTTGCAGATTGGCTCAGCAATGAGGGAGTACGAAACAAGAATATCGATTTATGCTACTGGCAGGAGGAGATAATAGATGATAGGTTGAAGGAGGGATGCTCATCCACGACCCTTAGCGATCGACAATGGAGCCACAGAGATGGGGTCTAGTTGATCTAGAATCTTCATGAAGAGTTATGACATATGCACAACCCTTTTTAAGATGCAAGTATATGGCGGCCTCATTAAGTTAGGTAACGACAAACCGGATGTCTCAGGGGAATGGCTGGAAGGAGGGATCTTCATCTCCCTTTGGCCCATGCACTGGAGCCCAAATTTTCTCAATAAACACAAAACCTCATCTTTTTTCCTGGTGAATAGCTTTACTACCCTCGGAGTGGTTTCTGGTATATTGCATGCTCATCAAGCCAGAAGTAGTTTTTCGCAATCGGGAGAAATTCCACTCAACATACGACACGTGGCTAAGGGCGGGGAGGAATTTCCGGCTTCATCCCACGATAACTGTCGGTGCTCTTAGTCCGTACTATATGATCTTTAACTGTTAGATCTAGTGAGGCTAATCCATGGCCAAGATTTTGTGCGCATGTTGGTGGGCCCGAAACAATGGTTATGTCTCGAGCTGTTCGCATGACGTCTCCAGGATTGCATGGAAATGATGGATTTCAGGTGGTTAAAGTGATCAAAGGATAAGTCAAAAATGGACCCAATAGGATTATAGATTATGGTCTATTGGGTCATCGGGTCTGATTGGTTTGTTAAAAGGTGTGCTTGTTGGTCAACCGATATGTTTTTCATTCACTGGATCTTTAGATCAGGATCCAATGGTCTATGTTGGGCTGCTTGTTCGTTTTGGCGGGCTTGCGTCCCTGGGTTTGCTTTGTAGTCTTTTGACCATGAATTGGGGTAGGCCTTTCATATTAGAGGGCCTCACCGCTACGGTCACCTTTTGTACACTATTTCTCTTTTTAATTGATTAGAAGGATCCACTCTTGCCTTAGCAAAAAAAGAAAAAAGAAAATAATGCTTTTACACGTATGTAATATCATATACAATAATTACTTTTCCGATGTGTATTCTAAAGTATTGAACTTTAATTTTTACTTTAATATAATAAATTCTTGTTTTTTCTGCAAATGACAACAACATCATGAATGAATTCGAATTCTCGCAAGAACCACTATTCAATGAACACTGTTTTTTAATTAATCATTCCTTATAGTTAGATAGAATTTCTATGATGATCGAATTTTAAATGTTTGTGTTTTTATTTTATGTAATGTATGTGTTTGTTTGTTTATGCTCTTGTTTGTGTATAAACTCTAGAACACGAGAGAGGCTTATATTAGAATATTCTGTATGGATGGTCATTGCCCAAATTGACTATTGACTTGATACAAGCCACATTTACGATGATTTTACACACATAAAATATAATATCCAAGAATTACACTTCCAATTAATTGAATGTGTATTAAACTATATATGTTCAAACTAGCATTTAGTTTAACAAAATTTCATTTATTTTTGCAAATGCGCATGGTTTTTCTTTGTGAGTATCAATATTCAATGCAGCTTTGAGAATCAAATTATTGTATAAGTATTTTTAGTAATTACATATTTATAATTAGTTACAAATGGATTTTTCATCATGATAGGGTTTTTGATTTTTGTATTTTTATTTTATGTAATGTATTTACTTGTTTGTCTTTTCTCTTTTTTGTGTTTATATGTCTATGAATTCTAGAACATGGAAAAAACT
This sequence comes from Pinus taeda, assembly GCA_000404065.3. NCBI lineage: Eukaryota > Viridiplantae > Streptophyta > Pinopsida > Pinales > Pinaceae > Pinus > Pinus taeda. The sequence goes on from APFE030569092.1 coordinate 10,104, forward strand.
TTCATTATAATATACCATATGGAAGGTCACAAAAAAAATTGTCTATAAACTTGATACAAATAAATTCTATGATGATTTTAATTGAATTGAATGCTTGCATTAACTTATCCATGTTCAATTTAATTAAATTTCACTTACTTTAGTAATTGACCATGACATCATGAATGACACATTTTTATTTTTGTAACAACCACCATACTATTCAATGTATATTTGAAAATCATACTCTTTTATAATTATTTATAATTAATATATTTTTTTTCCTTAGGAAAAAATGTAATTTTATTAATGACAACAAAATTACATGTTGTAGATGCAGATAATGTATTCAATCATGCCAATCGAAATTGGTGATCACAGAGACCAAAAATACAACTCCAAAATGGTTGTAAACATGTTACCCTTCTCTCCATTTCCTCTTTTTAACCTTTAGCCATTATCCTTAGGAAGGAGTGGTCGTTACAAATGTTAGCTGGGTCCCTTCATTCACCCTTGGATTTTCCTTATCTGAATGTGAACTTTCAGATACATGATGACATTTTGAGTCCCCTGTCTCCATTGCTACAGGGATCATCTCCTGCCTCAATGTGTGTGCTGGAGTTCCTGAAACTTCATGATTAACGCTCCCCTTTTCTACTTTTTCTCCTGTATTTTGTGCTTCTTCATTGGTAGGAGGATCAATTTCTTCATCATCCTCTTCTTCGTCAGGCTGACATGGGAAGTTCCATCCCTTCGGTTGCTTTATTGTTTTCTTCCTCCTTTGAGGCAATTTCATGGCATCAGGACATGAATGTTGTAGATGTCCCATCTGTTGGGTTATTCAACATCTAAATGTTGTGTTCTCAAAATCTAGGAATTGTGTCGAGTACTACTTCTTGTGTGTCGTGAGGATATGATCCGACAATCCTTTGTTGAGGTCCACCTCTCCAAAAATTCTGGCGATTGTGTAGTTTTAGATAGAGGAGGAATGAACTATTATAGAGTTCTATGAACCCAACATTTGGGACTACCATGTGAGTCCATCATCAGGGGATGAGTCAACAGATATTCTCCAGATATTAATGATGTATCCATGAGCTATATTTAGGTTATATATATATATATATATCTATACATATACATATACATATACATATACATATACATATACATATACATATACATATACATATACATATACATATACATATAATATATATATATATATATATATATATATATTATATATATATATATATATATATAATATAGGTTATCAAAAAAATATATAAGAAATTAGGTGGGCCATTGTCCTATTAGTTATCCATTTATTTATTTATTTATTATATATTATTATATATGTATTTTTAATTAATTTGTTTAATTAATTAGCTAACTAATAAGTTAAAGGGATAATTTAGTTAATTAATTTATTATTTATTGAATTAATTATTATTTTTATTAATTTTATATAAAATTAATTATTTAAATAATATCTTTAATTAATTCACTAATTTGTTTAATTAATTAGTTAATACGCCCGATCGGGCTGGATGAGCTGGCGAGGAGGGTGATCCTGAATTGGCGGCACATGGAACAGGATACAGTAGATGAAGATCACGGCATAATTGCCATAGGCAAGTGGAGCGGTCGACAGAGTCGTGGAGCAGGTAATCTGATAGTTGGAAGGGACGAAAGGATGGCGAGGGTAACAGACCATAATGCTACGGGCCTCGGGTTTATCCACCAGCATAACATAGTTAATGATATCGCTGAACAGAGGAGAATTAAGAGTGAAGGGTGGTGTCGAGAACACTGCCGAGAGGAGAGCAAGAAACCTGAAGTCAGGAACCCAGAACGTTGTTGCAGCCCGGACGATTTCGTAAAGGAAGCAGGTGGAGTTAATTGCAGAGGGAGAAGGAATATGGAGGCGGAAGGACGCGGGAGTGCAAGGAGATGGATGCGCAGCGGGGGCCCTGAAGATCAGAGCAAGCTCGTAGCAGATAAGAAAGGCAAACGAAAGGTGGAGGATGAAGTGCAGCCGAAAATACAGGTGTTTGAGATATCGGAAGAGGAGAGTGAGGAGCAGGAGGAAGACCAGGAAGAGGATGCGTGGAAAGATCGGTGGAAAAGTTACCCAACCGATGATATCGATGAAGCAGGAGATGTCCCAGCTCGGTCTGTAGGAAGAGGCAATGGAGGCTCCCACGGCAGAGGCAGAGGAGGGAGGGGTCACAGAGGCCGAGGCGGTCGTCGGAGAAAGGATCTGGCGGAGAGGAGGGGACAAAGGGGGCGTCAATGCAGCCCCAGCCTGGAGGGGGAAGCGGAGCCTGCAGTGGGAGATGGGATGCGGCGGACAAGGCAAACTATTGGAAACAGGGTCAGAATAGATGAGAAGGAGTATAGAGAGAAATCCAATCCCAAGATCAGGAGAATTATGGAGCATTAGGAAGAAGAAGCCATCCAGGCTCAATCTGAAGAAGAGATGGAAGACTGGATTGCTCTCATGCCTGACCCTGGTCATACCAGAGGCAGAATGACCCTTTACAAGCAGTCTCTTCACTTGTACTGGATCATGAAAAGGCTCATGGCTAAAGCCTTGGAACAGGTGGCTATGGAGATGGCTGAGATGGTACAGAGTATCCCAAATTTGAAAAAAGAACTGAAGAACATAGTCATAACCCTGCTTATGCAAGATAAAAGACTAGAGGACCTGCATCAACAGTTGGAGGCAAGTGGAGTGCTGGTGAAGAAGGAAAAAGCTCAACAAGCTGAGCCTGAAAAGCAATGATCAAAGGCATGTTTGATTTCTATTTTAGGATCTGTATCTTTTTTGCTATACTGTAGGCATGCAAAATTTTGATGTTTTTATAAATAGGAAGCAGTATATAGGCAGAAATAGGGAAATAGAAAAAGGATATGAAGCAAGGAATGAACAGTTAAAACATTCTATTTTTGGGGCTGTTGTGAAAAACTATGGGTGGTCAAGAAACCCGATTTCCCTTCGGGGCGGGGTGAGACCACCCTGACTCTGTAAATATTCTTTTGTGTTAATAGAAAAGGATCTACCCAGCCTACAAAAAAAAAAATTACTAATTTATGTTAATAGTTGTTAATTGTTTTATTGTTTAAGGAGGATAGTATATAATTGACGTTTTTGTTATTTATTATACTAATTTTTTATGAGTGAAGGGAATAGGTTATTTTAAGGGATATGAGTTAATTATTGTTTTTTAAGATTTCAAGTAAAGGCTTCCAGGTGTTGCTTACTTTTAATCCATCATCCCAGTCCAAGTTGTTCTTCATTTTTTCTATTTCAATGGCTTCTTTGATTTTCCTTTTAAGATAGTGGCCTTCTTTTCTACCAGATTGACTTCTTCCATGCAGATGTAATGAGAGGAAGAGTGAACATGTTCTGCTAAGGCCGATTTTGAGGTCCTTTCTCTTCTTAAGTTGGCAGTGTGTTCTTTAATTCTAATATTAAGAGGCCTACCTATTTCACCTATGTATTCCTTACCGCCTGAGTAAGGAATCACATAAACACCTTTTTGAAGGTTAGGGTTTATGGGATCCTTGACTCAATTGAATAACTGTCTAGTCGTGTAGATTTTCTCCTGAAATATTTGTGTATATTCCTCTATGTATCATCGTAATATGTTTCCGATGGCTTCTATCACTTTATGGAGCTAAAAATGTAGTGCTAGATTGTGTAATCTAACCCAAACTGACAGTCTAGATACCACAATTATATTGGTGTCAAAATCTGGGAACCTAGGGGTGACAAAAAGTGCCGCAAATCCCCAAAACCGTTGACCCTCATGCAATATTTATTCAAAATCCTTTCACAATGCAAATTTTACTATGAAATCCCCCCTCGAACAAATGTGAATCTGACAGTTTATCATCCACTTTGTGAATATCCAATGGAAGAGATCGACTTTTTTTGGCCAAAAACTGTTGAATCTCAATGGAACTGGTTGAAATTCATATATGGTATACAAATAATTTGTTTATGCTAGATCTACAGTCATTAATAGGATTTGATTTAGTTGTTCCATTATGTAGGAGTTAGGTAAATTGTGTATCTGATATGGTGTTATCGAGGCAAAAAAATTTCCTTTGAGGATATCTATGAACAAAAAGCCTCCATTAAATTTCCCTTGATTCAATTTTGTTCCTTTGGGAATAATAGATACGGACACTCCCCCTACACCCTTTGAATTTCTTGGTTGAGGTGATCCTCCCTGAAGCTTCATGTTCAATATGATGGTGGATGACGGGAGGATGTTATAATCTTGTAACTTCACATCTTCCTCCATGGATTTTGCACCGAAGATAAGACTTTGTAGGATCATCGTGATACCCAAAGTGTGCATGATATTTTCCTATAATTGTTTGATGTGATCTGTGGCCCAAACCCAAAATAATATTGAGTTTCCGTCAGGGAATTTTATAAAAAAAAATGGAAGGCTACCAGATTGAGAGGCCATAATTGTGAGTCACAAAGATCTAAAGTTGAATCAATGGATAAGAGTTGAGCTGCAAAGAGTGAGAGGGGTTTCTATGGCAGTATTGACTTCATAAGTGATGGTAAAACCACTGAACCCACCCACTTTAATGGAGGAAAATTCTGATCTAGCAAAAAGGGAAGCAAACTCTCTAGAGCTAATGCTACTACTCCATTTTGACAACCTATTGTGCTCAAGGGATTGATAATATCCAAGTTCGGGATATTTAACGATAGATCTATAAAATGAAGTGTTTGAGGTGGAAGATTCATTTCTGTAGCCAAATTGTTTCCTTCAGATTTGACTGATATTTCTCTTGTGACTAAGAGCAAACAATTATAATATTTCTGTTCCAGAGTCGCCTTAATCCTACATAGGTCCATTCCCAACTCATGAAAGTGACACCCTTCACTTCCTTCTATGACATCATGCACATACGGGGTGAGAATATACTGTACACAACATCATGGTGAATGATACTATCGATGACCTAGGCTATCAGTCTCCATCCCCGCATAGGTGACCGAAACCAATATTCACTCCATTCAAAAACTTCTTTATCAGACCTGTGAGAAGTGAGATTGCGCCCTAGTGATGACACAGAAGGTGGATTTGATGTCTGAAGAAACCTGATCAAGTAAGTAAAGCGAAAAGACTGAGAAAACCTAGCTATCACACCAAGCTCCTCCTCTTAACACAGTTTCGTTGTCAATCTTTAATTTGATTATTTCATTAATATATTATTATCTTACATTTTAATCAATTTTTTTATTTAATTCAATCATTGTAAGTTCATAATTAGTGTATTAGCTAATTATTTTTTTATGGTACACAATGGATGGAGTTTATAACTTTTTAAATCTATTTAGTATAAAAGAGAATTTTCACAAATATTTTTAAGATACAAATGACCGTGACAATATCACAAGTAATAATGACTATGAATTTTCCTTGTAAGAATCATCACCATTTTTTATATGTTTGAAAATCACAAGTTTTCATGATTGATTTTAATCGAGATATACTTTTCAACAAATAAAAATAATCACAACATCAGAGGTGACTATGATCATGAATATTCTTTTAACCACAATCATTCAATGTAAAATTAAAAATATATCAAATAGCCCTAATGATGATGATAAATGGAAACAAAATAAACATAAACTTAAAAAAATAATTTACAAATTGATGTTTTCTCATGATAGAGTTTTAAATGTATGTGATTTTATTTTATGCTATGTATTTTTCTGTTGCATGTTTGGTTGTTTGTTTTTGTATAATATTTTTACACATGTAATATCATAGACAATATTTACTTTTAGAATGAGTAGAATCTGTATATTAACTTATTAATCTTTAATTTGTTCTTTAATTTAATAAAATCTTATTTTTTCAACATCATGAGTGAATTTGAAGTTTTGTAAGCACCAATATTCAATGCACAATATTATTTATAAGTGTTTTTAATTAATATTATTTTTATAATTACTTACAGGTTGATGTTTTATGATTATAGAATTTTAAATGTTTGTGTTTTTATTTTATGAAATGTATGTTTTTGTTTGTTTATGCCCTAGTTTGTGTATAATTTTAGAACACAAGAAAGGCTTTCATTAGAATATCCCATATGGAATCTCATTTCCCAAATTGCCTATTGACTGGATACCTTTATGATGATTTTACACGTAAAATATTATATGCAAGAATTACAATCCCAATTAATTGAATGTGTATTAAACTATATATGTTCAAATTAGCATTTAGTTTAATAAAATTTCATTTATTTTTGCAAATGACCATAACATGATGAATGACTATGGATTTTTGTAAGTATGACTAGTCAATTAATCTTTGAGAAGTATTTTTAATCAACATATATTGATAATTAGTTACAAATCCATGTTTTATGATGGTATAATTTAGATGTTTGTGTTTTTATTTTATGTAATGTATCGGTTTGTTTGTTTGTGTTTGTATGTCTATAAATTATTGAACACAAAAAAACATTTATTAGAATAACATCATACAAATAACTTATATGA
>APFE030569093.1:3348-36313 GCA_000404065.3 Pinus taeda
GTATTGGATGCTTCGGCATGTATAAATATGTATTGTAACATTGAAAGGAAAATAATGAAAAATCAAGCTGGTAGTCCTTGTTTTGGGATCTAGTGGGAAATATTTGTGTATACGTGTTTTATGTGTTATGCTCTCGCATTTTTATTTTTCCTGTGATTTAGAATTCGTATGCAGGTAATTTTTGTACGGGTTTAAAACCTACATTAAGGGGAGCAAAACAATTGAAGGATTACGGGTTACTAGGAACAAAGCAAGATTAGTCTGCAAAGAATATGCATAGGTTGAAGGAATCAATATTGAAGAAACATTTTTACCGGTTCTTAGAATGGAAGCCATCCAGATGTTTCTCACCTATGCATGTTCAAGAAGAATAGAAATCTACTAAATGGATGTTAAGTCAGCATTTTTGAATGGCGAATTAGAAGAAGAATTTTACATTGAACAACTTGAAGGTTTTCTACTATCAGAAAAACAAAACTATGTTTGCAGGTTAAAGAAGGGTTTGTATAGTCTCAAGCAGGCTCCTAGAACATGGTATGCTCATATTGATGGATATCTACATCAACAAGGGTTCAAGAAAGGTACTGTTGATACAAATCTTTACATACAAATAGATAAAGATAATTTAACAATCGTTGAGGTATATGGATGATATAATCTTTGGTAGCAATGATGATCAACTAAGTAAGAACTTTGCTACAAAGATGCAAACTGAGTTCAAGATTTATTTACTTGGTGATTTGACATAATTCTTAAGTCTTCAAATATCTCAGCAAGAGCAAGGAATATTTACATGTCAAGCTAAGTACATCAAAGAAATTCTCAAGAAATTCAAAATGGAAGATGGCAAACCCATCCTGACTCTAATGGTAATAGGCTACAAATTGACCATAGATGACTCATCTAAGGATGTGGATTAGAGGTTGTATAGATCTATGACTGGTATTCTTCTATATGTAACAGCCTCCCGACCAGATGTTATGCAAGAATTTGGACAAGTAGCAAGGTTCCAAGAAGCAGCAAAAGAATCACATATTATTCTCGTTAAAATAATTCTTTGATATCTAAAGGGCACAACAGAATATGGCTTGGGGTATCCCAAGGCAAAGAATCTCATTATTCAAGACTTTACAAATGTAGATTAGGCAGGAAGCGTTGATGATCGTAAGAGTGCTAGTGGAGTAGAATTCTATCTAGGTGGTTGTCTCCTATCATGGTTCAGCAAAAAGCAAACCTCAATCTCGTTATCTATAGTTGAAGCAAAATACATTGCAGCAGAAGCTTGTTGTACTCAAGTCTATTGGATGAAACAAACTTTTCAAGATCTTCAAGTACAATTCAGTGAGCCTATTCCCATCTTATGTGATAACACCAATGCCATCAACATCTCCAAGAACCTTGTCATGCATTCAAAAACAAAACACATTCCAATCAAATATCATTATTTTAAAGAACAAGTCGCTGAAAAGAATATCAAACTTGAATATGTTTATACAAAAGAACAAATCGTTGACATATTCACTAAACATTTACATCTTGAAGCATTTGAATATCTTCACCAAAAGCTTGTGATTCTCCCAGGTTCTCATTAGATTTTCCTATTCTGAAAATAAAGGGGGAGTGGAAGTGTGTACAGGTCCATAGGATGGTTGTCTGTTAGGGGGAGTTACCCTTTTCCATTGATGTCAAAGGGGGAGAGAACGGAGTAAGAATAGGTGCCCTGATCATGGGGAATAACTTGTGTTTCCATCAATGCTAAATGGGGAGATTGTTGATCTAAAGATGATCTGAGGTTGTCATTGATGTCAACCCAAGTAGCACCAAGGATGACCCTGAAATTCCATGGCACATTAGGCATTATAATTCATGGTTTCTCATCTCATAACCATTATAGGAATACTCTACTAAAAAATATATTTCTATCAGTATATAGTTCTCCTCGTAATTACTCATGGTTTGTAAGTTATTCAAGATTGAAATTAGTAACCCCAATTAGTGGGCTAAAACCACATGGGGTTGTGGCATGGCATTTATCATTGATTTTTGTCATTCAATAGTCAATAATTAATAACATTTTAAGCTCCTAAAATCCCTCCAACATTATCTATAGAAGCCCCTCTCAACTCTATAAAAAGAAATCTCATATATCCTCCAAAAGTAGTGATCGTGGAATTTTTGCTATAACTTTATTTATGCGAAGTATTAGATGCTGAAATTAAAACTCATTTAAGCCAAAATCCGGATGAACGTCATGACCAAATTTCAGATCTTGGTTCGCTATATTTTCAAAGATATGATCTATGGGAGTTAGGGTTTTTGCAGGCTCTCGAATTTCATCTCAAAGAGGTGACCTTGGGAAAATCGTCATAACTCTCTCTCTAAGAAGTGGATTAGAATTATCTAAGAATTGGCAGATAATTCATAGACTATAGTTTTTTGTGTATCAACTTCATATCCGAAGGAGGTAACAGTGACACATAGCACACTGTACAAGTTCTCTCTATTGAACTAGTCCATAATTAGGTCATTGTGAGAGATTGGGCATAACTTTGCCTTGAAGAATCCAAATCAGGTTAGACCTATGGAATTGGAAAGAAGAGTTAGAGGGCTACTACAGGACAGAATATCACATATTGGGGTTCTGAAATCAGAAAGATACATCAGATTTAATATCGTGTTCCTAGAAGGTAACAAAAAAATCTAGATCAAGTGTTGTCAAGGGCTGCAAAGGACCTAATTTTCTAGGGCAACAAGAGAAAGGTGTAGCAAAATGATGTAGCAGAGGTAAGTTCTAGGTAAGTATATTTTGTATATGCATGTTCATATATTAATTGCATTAGGTTCTTTGTATTATAATTTGTTATTTTTGTTTAGCACTAACATATGCTCTGGAGGATGAGGTAAGTTTTACAATTATCATGTCATGGGTATTTCCTTGAAGACTTTTTGCAGGTGTTATATATTCATCAAGAGAATACTAAATGCAGAATCTAATGTTTTGAAGAATGAGAAAGGGTCACATGACAAGAGCAGAAATCAAGGTGCAGAACAACAACAAGAAGTTCACTACATGAAATCTTCAAGTGGGCAACACTGCATACAGTCATTGTAAAAGTATCATTATATAGAGTCATTGTAAAAGCATCATTGTAAAAGTTGTACAAGTGTCTATCTACCAAGAGTTGAAGAGGAAGTTTCGGGAGGTCAAGGATCATCATTAGGTGGTTGTGTCATAGTTGGGGTTATGGTCTAGTGTGTCTTCTTTTTCTACATCATTCTACATCATTGTAAAGGGGACCATTTTCCCTGGTATGGGAGTCTATTATTATTTTATTCTTCGATAAAGTGGTAGGGTGGTTCTAGGCTGGTGCATGAAGTCACCAACAGGTTCAAGCCTATTAAAACTTCAGGGTGGTAGGGTGGTGCTAGGGTGAGTTGTAGCTCATTGTGTGTTGGGGCATCCATTCAGTTGACAATTGAATAATCCTGAGTGTTGGAGAGTCTATCTAGTGGGAGTTGGAGAAGAATGCTTGTCTAGATTCTAGGAAGTTGGAGCTTTCTTTTCAATTGGATTTGAATATTAAATAATTATTAGAAAAGCGTTGTGGTGGTTTTTGGCCCAGAGGGGTTTTCCACCTTAAAAACTATGTGCATTTGTGTTCCTTTTGTTTACTGCAATCATTGTACAAACACATATAATAATTGAAGATTAACTAATGCTCTAAAATATTGATAATAATACTAATTGAAAAGAATATTGATTCACCCCCCCCCCCCCCTCATTATTTCCAACAGTGTTGTGTGTAGCTATTTTACACTCCTTGGGGCCTCCAAATTGACTATTACTGCGATCTTGGTAGGATGCACCATTAGTCCTTGCTTGCACACCACATGGCTCAACAAAATTCCAAAGGGGACACAAAATAAGAATTTCTTCAGGTTCAGCGCGGTCTGATATCTTCACCATGTATCCAACATTAAGCATAGACTGACTACATGGTGCTTTACTAACCCAAACACTGTCTAGTCATCAAAATATACCTCAAAGAACTTGTGAATAAACTCTTTGAATGTCGTGTTGAATATGTGAGAGAATATCGTTGGCGCATTCTTGATTCCGAAGGGCATCACGGTGTACTGGAAACACCCCTATTCCATTGTGAAGGCTTTTTTACTCCTGTTTTCTATCGTGATCTTAATATGATCGTATCCAAAGAACTCATAAGTAAATGAATATGCCTCCTACCCTCCAAAATTGTCCAGTACCTCATCAGTAAATGGTTTTAGGAAAGCTCATGGATGAAAACATCGTTAAGATTTCTTAGATATATGCAAATCTTCATCTCTCCCTTCCGCTTCTTTTCTAGAACTACCATTGGGATCACCCAATCAGATTCCTCCACTCGTTCAATAATACCTGCCTCAAGCATCTTGTCTAATTCCAAGTGGACCTTTTCCTTGTATTTGGGATTAAGGCGATATGGCCTCTGCTTAAAAGGCTTCACGTTCAGTTTCAAAGTTATTTTCATCACACCCAATTTTCCTATGATGTATTTCAAGTCCAAAAATTTTGTAGGAAAAATATCCTAGTACTCGTGGAGTAACTCAACAACTTTATCCACTAAGGCATCATCCCAGTAATATATGATCTTCACAAATTTTTGTTCTACATCAGTACCAACGTTTACTTGCCTAGTTTTCAACGGTGTAATGATATCTGGGTTGTCTATTTGCAGACCTTTGACCTCGTGGTGACCTTCCATTTCTGGGATATTGATATTCCTTGGATCCTTATCCTCCCCTTCAGCAGTCACATTATAGCATTCCAGTTCATGGAGTAGCTGGGTGCTCCAATCTGGTTGAACCAATTCTAAAGGATCTAGCAAAATTCTGAAGATCAATGTCTTAACCTCTTGCAACACCTCATCAATTATTTTGAATCTGTATTCAAAAATTAAGGTCATCAAAAATCCTTCCCTTAAGATATCCCACTTTGCAGTGTCATGGCGGAGCTCTTTTTCCAGGTACCAATTCATAGGGATTATGTCTAGAGTGTGATAGAATAAGTGCACCCACTATGGCTACGACTTCGTTCCGTAGACTTTAGTCCACTTTACCAAATGATCGTGCAGATCATTCCTCCCATCATACTTCTCAGTTAACCATAATTTAGGGCGACCAAATCTCATCTTCATCATCCTCCTATAATTGTGCCACTCATCAAGGTGGTCGTTGTGTTTACCCCACCATCGAGCAGGCATAGTGCAAAGTGCCAAATCCAAAGCCTAAAACCGATGATCCTATAGGACATATCTTTCAAAAGCATCCAAAAACTTATCTACGTCGGCTAAACCATCATAATAAGGTAGATTTCTTACCTCTGATGACAAACAATGTAGTGATTTAGTCGTCATATTGTAGCACAACATAGATACTTCATGAAGCCTATTCTGCCAATTCTCAGATTATTCATCTAAGTCTAAGGTACAGGAGATTTCACTGTCCCATGTAATCGTTCCATCAACTGTTGGATTAAACCTATATTGGCCTCTCACCGTCATGATTTTGTAGATTTGATGCAAATCATCATCACTTTCCTCATATTCGCGGACCAGTTCAGTATAGTGTGATCCTTCTGTAGGGTCAAATGGTACTACAATGCGGAGTGATTTCCTTTCGAATGACATTGTTTCCTTCTTCAAATTGATTACTCCATTCATATCGATATCCTAGTCAATTCCAAGGAGCGCAGGGTATGGATTATTGTCATCAACAACTTCTATCACTTCAAAATCAGCTAGCGCGCTCGCACCTTATATATCTACAGTAACTTTGTGCAAACATCCCATAAGGATAATGTTTTACTAGTTCACCATCCTCAATTGATTCAGAGACCACTACAAGACAGGTCTCTTGATCCTCTCCCATCTTTGTTTAGGAAAAATGTTCATGTCAGACCCCAAATCTAAAATAACCTGGTCCATCTCATAGTCTCCTATTTGCGTGATGAGCCTCATCTCACGCCCTGTCCTTCTCTTATGTTTGCCAATATTTCTAACTGCACGGTGGCCTTTAGGAGAATTTTCCTTCCCAACACACTTATTTAACAATTCTTGTGGCCCTTTCACATCCTTTCTATCACGCAGTAGTTTCATACAGGTCTACAAGAAGGTGGTAAGGATGGAGGGGTCAACCTCTGTAGGCTCGCTGATTGATGGTAGTTTATCCTAGCCTCCTAAGGTAGAGGCCTTAGAGAAGCGTTTCTTCACCTCCATAAACATTTCCTTCGCGCACTCCAGATCAAACCCAACCACCTCTTCTAGGTCCTTGTAGACCCACCCACTTTCTTCAGGTTGTTTTCCTTAATCATCACTAGTTGTTATTCCACTTTGCAACACGATATTCACATTTGGATCTTCCCACGGGTCTTGACCCTCATCATCTGTAAGTTTTGGGTAGGATGATGAGGTTGCGCCTTCTTCTCCCGCATCTTAGCTATCAACACTGGGAGTTCTTCTATTGTGTGGTTAAAATCAGTGTAGTATTGACATGATGGGCATGTTTGACTCGTACACTCCCATGTGTAGTGCCCTATTGTTATGAAACTATAGAAAATGACCTGCCCCCAACCTCTATCAGGTCCTCCTCCTTCTCGGCCTTGTCCACACCCTTGATTTCCTCCAAGCGCTCCCCCAACGCCCTAATCTAGAGGCCACGTTTCTTCTTGCATTCGATACATAGGTGTCCTCTCCATCATTAGTTCATAGATACAATAGTGGCACTCATCGTGGCCCACCGATTTATAGAAATCGCAAAACAATTGTTGTTGTGTCTGTACAAACTTTTGCAACAAATGAAAATGATCTATGACATGTTTTCCAGCCACATGACAAATAGTGCACCATAGCATGGGCCCCATACTTGGTCCTGTTGGGGCTTCTTACCTTAGGGGCATTGGCCCCCCCTGTAATATAGTTCACGACGACAGGGCAATGATCCTTATCATGCCCTTGGCTCTTACACTTTAGGCACCAAACTTCTTCGCACACCTCTATCCTAGCCTCCTTTTCTTTTTTCAAGCTCTGCAATTCCAAACAGAGGTTTTGCAACTACAAGTGAATTTGTTGGACTCCCAAAGACGCATCCTGAATAGGTGTTTCATGCAATCTCATCGCAATTTCTAGAGCTTCCACCTGAGTTCTTATGTTTTGTTGTGATAAAGAAATCCTTAGGTGCGGCAGGAGTGCGGCTATAAACAAATCACAGTTCTAACTATCTATGAGATTCATATTAGCTTCACGGATCCCGTACGTCAGTCTTTGATCTAGCTCCAAAGCATTTCTTCATGCCTCATCGTGATTTCCTTAAATCCAATTACCAATTGTGAGGCAAACTTAGGCTTATCAAATTATTTTTTCAAAGTGGTATGAGTATCTACTAATGACACCAATGGATTATTAGTGCAATACTTAACGTACCATGTTAGTGGGCGATCCTGCAAAGCGATAACCAAATGTACCTTCTTTATGTTATCATTCATAATCTGTTGTGATGTCCACACAGCCTTCGCAACAATCCAAAACTTATATGAATCCTCACTTCCTAAGCCCTTAAAAATAGGCAACTTCATGGTATTCAACATGTTGAACAATGGCGGTGTGGGTGAAGGTGTATGTTGTGGAGATGAAGGTGGAGGCGGTGTCGATGGATAATGTATCCGTGGAAAACCATGCCTTATCAACTGGACAACACCTCATGGTGAGGCCTACACTACTCCTTCATCGTCACTTGAAAGAGGTCTGATCAACGGGCTATATTCAAGACCTACTTTTTCTTGATTTCTAAAGCTCCATCCATTTCGCATAGATCCAAACATCAAGGCAATGGCATAACCAATTTTACACAAAAGATAATCTTAATCTAGGTATTCAAAGACCTCAAATACTCACCTTGTTGTCCTTTGAAGAAGCATCTTTTTTCTTTGTTGTAACTGACCGAGGTGTCAAATGCAAACTTTGTAACAAATCCTCCTATAACCCAATTAAGCCAATGGTCAACAGTGCACGTGATCTTATCTTTAGAGGCTTCCAACCTCCGCACTAGCTCTGGAGTCCACACTATTGGACCATCAAGCCTCCACCTTCCTTGGTCGTTTTCCAACTTAGCTATCCACTTGTATAGCTCAATCAAGAAGGTGTAGAAGAAAATTTTGTGTATTTCTATGTACAAATATTTGTCCAACCATTGTTCTTTTTTCAAGCGTAGATTCTTGTTTTCCTACACTGAAAATTTGTGGATCTTTCTATCCAACCACTTCTCAATTTCCTTCTTGTTTAGATTCCTGTGATGCGACATCACACATCTCTTTATGCAGATCCTAGTCCTACCAATGAAACCATTTATTGGCTTAGTGGGTCCTAACCCAGGTTCAGAGTTAGTTGCGCCAAACAAATCCCTACAATACTGACCCTTTTGACATCAATCCACATAGCATGGACTGAAGTATCACCTAAAGCAGTTATGGGGGGATGCTGGAAACAAGTTTCTGTATCCAAAGATCAGTGTGATGTGTTTCAATTTCCTAGATCTGCCTTCACACAGATTTCTAAGCCCTTAAGGCTTAGTGCTGTAACTCCCCGTAATCAGCCTCTGGACCTTCGTGAAGGTCTACGACTGGATTTTGTAGACCCTAAACATGAAAATTAGCTACTTACGCACACCATAGATTACCCTTAGATCAACATTTACTCATATCTCCCTAAGTGTTCAATAACTTTAACAAAAAGTGTTATGATCTTTGCGTAATCACTTAACATTAATTGCATTTCGATAATAAGAAGGATCAAGTAAATTCATGCATCAATACATCATTATTTTATAAAGACATCATTTCATCACAACATATATCGTAATCATACATAACAGAAGTAAAGAGATAAAACACAGGAATTTCTACAATAGTCTTCTTTATTGATCTTCAGTATAGGTTTACAAACTCAATACTTCCCTACACACTCAACTGCAGGGGCCCATGCACTCAGCTGCAGACACTACTCTATAGCTTTGTACGCTCAACTACAGAGCCTTTTCTCTTACTTTCCTACACTAACCCTCTAGAGTCCTTCCATCGTACCCATAGACAAAATAATTCTATCTTTATTTGTCTCTCTAAGACACACCTATTTATACAATCTCATGGTCTGCGGACCATGGGTTGATCTCAAAAAATGACTCAACTTTACATGAATGAGGGTGAAATCCCTTTTTTACTCTTAACTAACTCCACGCTCTATGCCCACAATTTGTGGAGACTTTACATATTTTTACATGAAAACTTGGGCTTTTTCCCAAAACTGACCCAGGGGACCCCATCCCAGCAAGCAACAAGGGTAAGAAAAAAAAACCTATTATAATGGGTTCAAATTTTATTGCATGTAAATGGGCATACTGTTTTAAGACCTAGTAAGGCATGCGCACCCCTGGGTAATTACCGGTAAAGTCTAGGTTAGACCTAGGTGGTAGGCGGGATGTCCAGTTAACAAATCCTGGGTAAAATCTTTGAGGGGGGTAAGGGATAGAGTGAGCAGGGTTGTCTCACTTAGAAGTTTTTGCTGGATTTAGCCAAGGAACCCTAAGTCAAGTTTAAGGGAGGAATTGTTAGGTAAAATTGACTCAAGGTTTGAGTCAAGGTTGACCTGGTTAAATAATAGTGGTTTTGGGCACGTGGTATAATGTACACATGATATTATGGTCTATGGTATTGCATATAATGGATCCTATAAAAGGTTGGGAATACTTCATTGTAATGTAGGCCTGGAGGTGAGCGGTGAAGGCTCACTTGGCCAGATTGATGAGGGTTTTGGTCAATGCTAATGAGATCTCATTAGGTTGGGTTTTCCCTGGATTTGGGGTTTTCCCAGATAAACGTTGTGTTTATGTGTTTATGGTTGTTTCTGGTTATTTTTCATCTAGGTAAATCTCAATATTAGTTTATGTTCTCCAAATAAATTTTTTAACATGATCAAACTGTCTGCAATACTAATAGGATGGATGCATTGGGCTCTAACAGTCGCCCGCAAAATTTCCTTCTTCTCCACAGTTGTAGCAAATAATCTGTCTGTGATCTCTTCAAGCCCCTCCACCTCTTCCTCTTCCACGACCCTGGAATCCTCTGCGCACTACACCCACGTCCTAATCTTGAGGCCAATTTTCAGCTTGCATTTGATATGTAGTCATCTGATACATCATTAATTCGTAGTTTTGGTAGTTTATCTCATCATGCCCAACCATTTACAAAAGGTACAAAACAATTGTTGTAAAGTTTGTACAAACTTTTGCAAGAGGTGACAATGATCAGTTGCATGCACTTGGTATCGGCTATCTAATAGATAGCGCACCATAAGGGTACTCCTGCGCTTGTTCCCGCAATTTTCTTAAGCTTCAAAGGAACATGACCCTCCAATCAGGTAATTATGATAAACAGGACAATGATCCTTATCATGTCCCTTGTCTTTACATTCTAGGCACCAAACTTCTATGTGCACCTTAGGCTGAGCTTCCTTTCATGTCTTCAAGCTCTGCAACTTTGTGTGTAGGCTTGCCAGCTACGACTGAATCTATTGTACACCAATGTTCGTATCCTGCACTAGAGAGGATTCCAACCTAATCATTACCTCCACATACGTTTCTTGCATTCTTATTTTTTTTTTGTGATAATGCTAATCTTAGATGGGGTAGGAGAGAAGCGATGTACCAGTCCCTATGTTGAGTATCTATGATAGACATATTAGCCTACTGGATCAGGCACTTTAGCCTCTTATCGAAGTCCTACGTGGACTCATTCACCCTCTGTTGTATTTCGTTAAACTTTGTTACAGAATACGCCTCAGACTTAGGATTTTTAAACTAACTATTCAGTGCCTGCTGAGTCTCTCCCATCATCACACCAAGGTTATCTGTACAGAACTTGATATACCAAGTCAAGGCCATGTCCTGCAACATTATGACTATTAGGGTCCTATAATTTTTATAGGATTGCTTAATTATAGCTAATCATTTATTATGTTTAAGAAGTTGTAAATAATATTCCATCCTGCAAATTATTTCCAAAGTGACACCAACTACTAAGATTTGAGGAAATTTTTTGCATGACAATGTTTGGATGAGATCGGACTGCAAGTGCTTTCATTAGAAAGTGCTCAGAAGAAGCTTTCCAAAGGTATATCTTGCACTCAAATTTGACAACTAGATTAAAAGATAGGCCAGAATGAATCTTGCACCTCAAAAGTAGATAAAAGCTTGGAGACCCAAACGCTAGCCTTAACCCATTATTTCATTGTTTATACTCCATTTTCCTTAAATTCTAGCCACTTCCATTATTTTAATTCCATTTAACACTAGTTGCATTTCCATTGTGTATAGAATATTCCAACGCTAGCCTTATCCCAAATATCCATTTAATACCCAAACTCTAGATTTAATCCATGTTATGTCATAACTCTAGCCTTAATCCATTGTTTTAATACTCAAACTCTAGCTGCATTTTCCATATAGTATAAAGTATAACCCACACCTCCCTCGATGCATATCAATTAAGCTATCAAACATTGCATCTCCCTCGTGCTTGATCCCGACCCAACTCTAATCCAATGGTCCTGAGGCCATTTTGGACCCCCCCCCCGGCTATAATTCTCCTTAACAACAATGGGGGGGGGCCTCTGAAAAGTGGTTTCACCTTGCTACATGTCTTTCCCTTAATTTTTACATTCCCCCTCTCTAATATCACAAACAGCCAAGACGCCCCTCTGAAAGTGGTTTCCACTGTAACCCACCTTCCTGCATTAAGTCCTGCATCCCACAAACAATATTGCATCAAGAAAACATGTCTCGCGTCCCACAAATAGTCCTACATCCCACAAAAATATCTCGCATCTCACATTAAGTCCTGCATCCGATAAACATTACCGCATCCCACAATAACTCCCCCGTGCCGATAAACCCCGCAGCTAATAAGTCCCAGCCCCGAAGATAAGTCTCGGCTCCCAATTGTGATAGGTCCTATCTCCCTATTGTGATAGGTCTTGGCCCCCAGTGATTGCACTAACTTTATGGTCCCACTCCCATGTACCCTTGTCCCGAATGCAATTGCGATCTAAGTCTTGTCGCCGATGGGTCCTCTGCCGATATCAAAACATTCCTCCCCAACTCGCTGATTGAGATGAGACCCGACTTTTCGATTGTGATATCGCAATCGGTGATCACTGAATTCTTAAAGTCCCCTTCCACCAAAACCCCTTCCCAGTTTTGATTGCGATGTGTGATTTTCCCTTCGGACGTGATATATTATGAATTGTGGTTTTGAGAGGTTTCAGGTCCGTTTTCTTTGTAAATGGGAAAAAATTGTGTAAAGGCTTATCTCCATGTTGCAATTGTGATATAAAATAGGCTCGTCCCAATTGCGATTGTCAAAGAGATCAATAACTTAGATCTGATCGGCCCAGATCACGCAGTTTAGATCGATGGTCCACATTTGTTCCTGATGGTAAACAACAGATTCATCTTTTCACACCTCCGCCACATTTTCTTGCTCTTTTTTAGATAATTCCTCAGCTAATCATGACCACATCCATTCACAGAGTGTCATATCAATTATTTCATCATCGCTCAGAGGACATTGAGGACCTTTTTCATCCCATTATAGCGCCGATATAAACAGGGACAACACTGCATATTCAACACAACAGTTTCAGAATAGAACGTAGTGAAATAGCATGAAAACAAGATAGATTTTCCAACAAGACAACAATATTTCACATTTGAAGGCCTAATCAGTACTAGAATACCCAAAAATAGTGCCAGAACATAGGGGACTGATATTTTTAGACAGTTGAATCTATTTTCATAGCTTTTGTAATAAAATATTGAATTTTGTTTCAAGGTATTTGTTTTAGATATTCATATTAAATCTTGATATTTTAAATCAAGAGATTTTTATAAATAAGTTATAAATGCTTCATTTTTTGAAGTAATATATATTGGTTTCTATACAGAAGAACACTATTGTACATTGTCCAAGCGTAAGCGGATTTACCAATAATACAGAAATCTCTTACACACGATTCTTGTTGTAAGAAGAGCTTCGGCGTAAATCACATGGGAAAGACCTTTGTCGACGCGTTTCAAACCAACTAGTGTGGTTCATCGTCAGGACAAGTTGAAGATAGATCTGGCCTAGCAAGTTAAATAGACAGAGCAGAGACTCAAATAGCTATAAAACGACTATAATTGACGATTCTTGTGTCAAGTTGTTTGTGAAGTGCCTCTATAATTCTATGTGTTTATATTTCTCTGTTTATCACACATATTTGTTTCTTAATATGAATTATTCAATAGATAAGTAAAGGGCATAATTTGTTTAAATCTACACTCTTCTCCCGACCTTGAATAATTTCCATGTTTTATATTGAACTTTAAATATAGAATTCAGATAACAATTCTCTATATCTAAAGTGAATCTTAAATATTTTCTTCCTTCCCCATCTCATAAACTAAAAGAATCCAATTATTTTGGCTACCCTACCTTGTGAGATCTATCTGTAAACACTGAAATCAATCTATACTTTATGAAACAGACTACATAGCCCAATGGTAATCTAGTTATCAACCAACCATTCAAAAGCAAATCAAACCTTAAACTTCATAACTAGGCTAATATTCAATACAACAAAGTTAAATCTTACAAAGAGAGACCTCTCTGAAGCTGGCAAGGCTAAATCCAAGATTCCAAAGTAGGTTTGTGGTTACCTTTGTGATTTTCTTTTGCAACCTCAGAAAATTACAAAGTGCTAACATTCTGGTGACCATACTAAGGACCTGAACATTTCAAATTCCTAAGAAAAGTGTATCAAGTTCAAGATCTGATTACTGATGGTGGATAGTGATCAGACACAAGAAGGTTGTATCATTCCCCTGGTGACTCCATGCTCAAATTATCCAGAGATTCAAAGTTTTTAGTGTGACTCCACTATCAAGGAATTCACATTTTAGAGAATTCATGGCTAATCAACTACAAGTTGATCAAATTTCTTGCTAAACGAGATGCCGAGGTATGTGGTGAATCCTCTATCTTGTGAATTTTTAAAATAAGTGAGGGATAAATTAGCCAATTTTCAAATTGATGAAGATTTTTTAACGGTTGTGTTTCTTGTTTGAAATTAAGCAAAATTTTTCCTAAAGGTAAAGTTTGTTTTCTTAAGTTAGTTTCTAAAATATTCGAGAAGGATATTGAACTTTTGGATGTTCAGATTCAATCGTATAATTTCTAAGATCCTAAACAATTCTTGGAAAATATTCTTTCTCCAAAACAAGAGGGGATTGTGTTGCCTTTTTATTTTATTTGTAGATTGATGAGGGTTTTGTTTTTGAACATAAGGCTGAAATTCAATAGTTGGAATCAGGGTTTAACCTTGAGAATACAATTGATGAAATCTTCCATTCTCAATCAGTTGATCAAGGCCTTCAAGGTAAACCAATTAATCATGTCTTTACTGATCCTATAGCAAACTACATGGAGGTTCTTTTCATCTCAAGTGTCCAATCTTGTTTTCATGATCACATCCAACAACAGTTGTCATTCTACTTTACAGCTTTGATTTTTTGGACAAAAAATCAAGTTTTCCTTTTTATTGTACTAACAAGCAGTCAAGCAGTCCACTTATTTGAGCATCTACTTGATTGGCTTCATTGGAATTTTTGTATTATTTGATTTAGTTTGATTTTTAGCAGTATAGGGTAGGTAGAAGTGTGAAATAAGCTCAATGCCTAAGCATCATTTCAAGCATAATTTCCAGTTTCAATTTTAGATTGCAATAAATATTTCTGTTTCGATTTTGGTCCAGTGTATTTCAGATTTCAGTTCTCAGTGTGTAGAATGGTTTTGATTTCTGTTTTATTGTTTTAGTAGCAGAGATTTTATGGTATAACAGGTCACAGATTTGGGATCATCCTAATGGATCAAGGTACTAGTATATAATGTTCTTGACATGTCACAAGGAGAGTGCCATCCCTAGCTGTAGCCACTATTAGGGTCCTATAATTTTTATAAGATTGTTTGATTATAGCTGATCATTTATTATGTTTCAGATGTAATATTTCATCCTGCAAATTATTTCCAAAGAGACACCAAGTACTAAGATTTGAAGAAATTTTTTGCATGACAATGTTTGGATCATATCACATTGGAGGTTTTTCCATCAGAAAGTGCTCAAAAACAACTTTCTAAAGGTACATCCTGCGCTCAAATCTAACTCCTGGATTGAAATATAGGCTAGAATGAAGCTTGCACTTCAAAAGTAGATAAAAGCTTGGAGACCCAAACGCTAGCCTTAACCCATTATTTCATTGTTTATACTCCATTTTCCTTAAATTCTAGCCACTTCCATTATTTTAATTCCATTTAACACTAGTTGCATTTCCATTGTGTATAGAATATTCCAACGCTAGCCTTATCCCAAATATCCATTTAATACCCAAACTCTAGATTTAATCCATGTTATGTCATAACTCTAGCCTTAATCCATTGTTTTAATACTCAAACTCTAGCCACATATTCCATATACTATAAAGTATACCCCACACCTCTCTTGACACATATCAATTAAACTATCAAACATCGCATCTCCCCCACACTTAATCCTGACCTAGCTCTAATCCAATGGTTCTAAGGCCATTTCGGACCCCCCCCCCCCGCCCCCCCCCCGCCATAATTCTCCTTAACAACAAGGGGAGGGGGTCTGAAAATCGGTTTCCCCTTGCTACATGTCATTCCCTTGGTTTCTTTCACTCCCCCCCCCAATATCACAAACAGCCAACACTGCCCTCTGAAAGTGGTTTCCACCCTAACCCGCCTTCCCACATCAAGTCCTGCATCCCGCAAACAGTACCGCATCCCACAAACATGTCCCGCATCCCGCAAATATCCCCTCAACCTGCAAACATCTCCCACATCTAGAATTAACTCCCACATCCTGTAAATATTCTTGCATCCCGCAAGAACTCTCGCTCGCTAATAAGTCCCAACTATGAGTCTCGACCCCAGCGATAGGTCCCGACCCTTGTGATAAGTCACAACCCTTGTGATGATTCCCAACCCTGGCTATAAGTCCCAACCCCAGAGAAACGTCTCATCTCCCAATTATGCTAGGTCTTGGCCCCCAATTGTGATAGGTCTCGGCCCTTGACGATCCTACTAACTTTATCGTCCCACTCCCATGTACCCCGACCCCAGATGTGATTGTGATATAAGTCATGCCACCAATGAGTCCTCCACTGATATCAAAACATTCCTCCCTGACCCGCCGATTTCAATATCGCAATCGGCGATCGCTGAATTCTTAAAGTACCTTTTTGCCAAAACCCCATCCCATTGCCAATTGCGATGTGCAATTTTCCCTCGAGACACGATATATTATGAATCATGGTTTTCAAAGGTTTCAGGTCCATTTTCATTGTAAAAGGGGAAAATCAGTGTAAAGGCTTCTCTCCATGTTGCAATTTTGATATAACACAAGTTCATCCCGATTGAGATTGCAATAAAGATCAATGACCTAGATCTGATCGGCCCGAATCACACAGTTCAGATCGACGGTCCACATTTGTTCTAGATGGTAAACAACATATTCATGTTTTCACACCTCTGCCATGTTTTATTGTTGTTTTTCAAATAATTCCTCAGCTAATAATGACCACCTCCATTCACAGAGTACCAGATCACTTATTTCATCGCCACTCAGAGGACATTAAGGACCTTTTTCAGCACATTACAACAGCGAGATAAACAGGGACAACACTGCATATTCAACACAATAGTTTTAGAACAAAACATAGTGAAACAACAAGACAACAAGTCACATTTTCTAACAAGACAATAGTATTGCGCATTTTAAGGCCTAATCACTACCATAACGCCTAAAAAAGTGCCGAAACATAGGTGACTGATATTTTTAGACAGTTGAATCTATTTTCATATGTTTTGTAATAAAATCTTGACTTCTTTTTCAAGGTATTTCTTTTTGATATTTGTATTAAATCTTGATATTTTAAATCAAGATATTTTTGTAAATAAGTTATAAATACTTCATTTTTTGAAGTAATAGATGTTGGTTTTTATAGAGAAGAACACTATTATACATTGTTGAAGCATAAGCGGATTTACCAGTAATACATAAAACTCTTTCACAGGATTCTTGTGTCAAGTTGTTGGTGAAGTGCTTCTATTGTTCTATGTGTTTATATTTCTATGTCTATCACACATATTTGTTTCTTGATCTGAATTATTCAATAGATAAATAAAGGAAAAAATTTGTTTAAATATACACTATGCTCTTGGCTTTGAATAATTTCCATGTTTTCTGTTGAACTTTAAATATATAATTCAGGTAATAATGCTCTATATCTAAAGTTAATCTTAAATTTGTTCTTCCTTCCCCATCTCATAGACTAAAATAATCCAACTAGTTTAGTTACCTACCCTATGAGATCGATCTGTAAACACTAAAATCAATCTATAATTTATGAAACAAACTCCATAGCCCAATGGTAATCTAGTTATCAACCAACCATTCAAAAACAAATCAAACCCGAAACTTCATAACTAGCATAATATTCAATACAACAAAGTTAAATCTTATAGAGAGATCCCTCTCTGAAGCTGCCAGGGCTAGATACCAGCTTCCAAAGTAGGTTTGTGGTTACCTTTTCGATGTTCTTCTACAACCTCATAAAATTACAGAGTGCTAACAGTGACCAGTTTTGATTTATTCATATTATCATCAGTAATTTGTTGTGCCTTCCACACAACATCTATGATGAACCAGAACTATTCGGGGTCATTGCTTCCCACCCCTTTAAATATCAACATCTTCATCGTGTTCATCGTATTGAATGATTAATGCAAAGGTTGAGGTGGAGGTGTAGGCGTATGCGACAGAGGTGGAGGTTGCAGTGGAGTGGATGGATGGGGTATGCCTGGGATACCCTAGCTTACGATCTATAGCACGCTTCACAATTTTCTCAAAATAGCTCCTTCATCATTGCTATCAGGAGATACTTACAGCAGACTATATTCAAAGCCTGATTCTTCATTTCTTCTAAAGGGATTTCCGCTTCGCGTAGTACCAAACATCAATGTAATCGAATAACCCAATTTTTGCACAATAGAATCTTATCCCAGGTCTCTAGAGATTTTAAGTACTTAACTCGTTGGTCCCTCGAACAACCTGTGCTCTGCTTCACTATAGATGATGTTCATATCGATCGCGAACTCAGTGATGAATCCTCCAAAGATACGATCGATCCAGTGATCAACGACATGCGCAATGTTATTTTTTGAAGCCTTCAAGTGCTTCACCAGTTATGGGGTCCACATGATATGCCATCAAACTTCCACGTGCCCTAACTATCTACTAACCTGGACAACCACTCGTGTAATTCGCAAGGAAAAGAGTAGAAGAAGATTTCAAGCTCTTCTGTTTACATGTATCTGTTCAACCACTCTTCCTTGGATAAGTGCAGATTTCTATTCTTTGTGCTGCAAACATGTGCATTTTTCGATAAACCCACTTCTCAATTTATTTGTTTGTGGGGAAACACTTAGCACACATTCCTTAGCAAAATCCCAGTCTCAACAACAAAACCATTTGTTGGCTTGTTGGGGCCTAACCTAGGTTCAATGTTAGTTGTGCCAACCAACAAAACCCTAACTATTGGCCCTTTCGGCAACAACCCACCTAGCGTAGGTCGAATTCTCACCTGAAGCAGTATGGGGGGATGACAAAACCAAGTTTCTACATCCAGAGGTCTGTGTGAAGGGTTCTTGCGATCCTCGGGTTTTATTTCTGTCTTCGTGAAGCCTAATATTCCTAGAACAATTAATAATAATAAAACCTTTACATCGTATGCCTACCTTCACGAAGGTCCTTAAATAACTATAACATGCATAAATCCTACAAATCTTATACTATCACACATAAATTAAGAATTATTTCATATATTTTCAATAACAGAGCGAACACATAAAATTGCATAAATAAACCTAAAGATGCAAATACACAGAATAGGTCTTCAAAACTATCTTTTTATTAGATATTCTTCAATGTACAGACTTATTTTCCCTGCGCACTTAGCTGCAGGGACCCGCATACCCAGTGTAAGAACTTACCAAGGTCTCCGCGCACTTAGCTATAGGAACCTTCCCCTTTGCCTAAGTATAGGAAACAAACCTTTCCTGCCTTAATTGCTTGCCCAAAACAATAATCTTATTTCTTAGTTTGATCATTCTTAGACTCATTATGATTCATCTATATATAGCATTTCGCTTACACCTTCCTATCACTTACCCCACTAAGGGACTAATGCCCCTTTGACTCATATTATCTACGTGCTCTGCTTCCACATTTCACGGAGACTTTACATTTTATACAAAATTCAACCCAAAATTTGACCAAAACTTAACCCCAGGGACCCCATCCCAACAAGGTGTCAACACAATGCCTTCACGAGATGATTAACCATGCATTAAGTTGCACAACGTGAATAGAATAACATCTTTAATTACAAAAATAAAGTATAAAAAAAAAATCCAAATCTGTGTCTGTCATGCCAAGAGGAAAATTTATAAAACTCCTATGCATAATTATTTCAAAGTATTACGTCTTTATGCTAATCGACAATGACTAAAATTAACAATAAAAGATAAAATAACATTATTTCCTCATGATTTGCTATCAACAAAGAAAATCATGAGGCTAAATATCTACATTCATTAATTCCTCGCTCGCTTGATTTGCCTTCCTCGGTGGTTGACTTTCTCTTTGAACAAGATGCTACGGTGCCTTCCTTATTGATCCAAGTTATGAAGGGTGGAACAAATCGTTGTACCAACTAATTTCCACTTTCCCATATGCCATGTTCTTTGGTTGAAGCTTCACAACCCATCTAACCTTGAACTTAGCTGCATAATCATACATCAGCTACAGAATCACTATAATTCAGTAACTCAAGTAGATATTGAGTTAAATAAAAAAAAAATGATATTAATGAAATAGAATATGATTATGTGCCTGCTATACCATAAAATTGTAAAATGATACCCAAATTAAAGTTATGAAGGTCAAAAAAGGGAGAATGGAGTATAAGAAGGTTGTCAAAAAGAGGAAATTTTGGGGTTTAACAAGGCGAATGGTGGAGAGTAGCATTAAAATTTTGAAATACACTATAAGAATTGGCAAGCCACTGTCGAGGAGAGGGATAAAAGAGAAGAACATACCCGACTGCAAACGCCATGAACCAGGAAGGACCAGACTCATCCCGAGAGGAAAACTGCCTAAACTGCCTTGCAAACCAATGATTGAAACCCAAGAATCAATGAGTACCTCCAAGAGCCATATCCCAATATAAAAAAAAAGACATGACGCACAATACCTCACCCATATATATATTAAGAGCCACACATCTCATCTCATCGCGACCACCCCACTCAACTGATCACACATGCAAGGGAGATGGTCTAACCCACCCTTCACCCCTTTCAACCATACTTTCACGCTTGACAGGGATCCCAAGAGGCACATAAAGTTGTCTCATACCTCGAACAAAAAACTAATTATTATATAATTAATTTCAATATTCCTTTATAATTTTCTTAATAATATAAGAATAATGATATATTAAAAGCTATATATTGTTATAAATCATATTTATCAATAATAATATTATTATGTTGTATGTGAGAGATATTTTTTTCATCAAGATAATTAAGGAATAATTTTGAGAAGTTAATTATATTGGGTAGTTTTTTAATTAATATAAAAAATATTTTCATTTGTTTTCACATAATATTTTTTAATAATTAATGTATATTTGATAAAGTTAATTATATTTATATATAATTTAAGGGGTAAACCTTATACTAACTTAATTTTTACTCAGTAAATAATGTTATTATCATGGGCTATTATTAGCCAATATAGTAGATATAGTGCTTTTGGATTATTATTATTATTTAAGGAAATTCATCTCATCTAAAATGATTTATTAATGGTTCACAAGTAAGCAAACTTTCAACACTTATCCTATTTTTTTACTTGGATCGCTAATTTGTTTTGTTGTTTTAAAAACAAAATGAATTCTTAACCATTAGAGAGAGTTTTAAATCCTATTCTAAAATAAAAAATAATTTATTTCCTTTTTGTTTGCTAGGTTGTGTGAGTATTAAGATGATTGCACACTTAACCTTCGGTTTGAGAAACTATAACCCAGGGACATGTAAGCCATTAAAATCACCCAAAGATCACACCTAATCTGGACAACACTAGCCTTTAATATGGTTGGTTTTTCTCCATAGAATTTCAAACTAATGACCTTGATATCACGAAATGCCTTAACAATACACTCCATCACAATAAACAAAATAAAATTTTTTTTGAATATAAATAATATTTATAAAAAATATCAAATAAACTTAATCTTATACATAAATATCCCATATATAAACTCATATATCACTATAACCTTGATTTATACCTAAAATAACAACTTAATTATATTATACTAAAATTTATTAATAATAGTTTCAAAATTAAAAATCTTGCCCTACTCTCATATGATTAATATAAAGCAAACTCTTTTCACATTTTAAAAAAATAACTTTACTCTTTTAATTATAAAGTTGATTTTGTAACCTATTTAATTGAAAAAGGTTTAGTGGCCCACTCCAAAAGGGACCATAAATGTCTGGCACCATATGGATAAGGGTGGACCACGAGTTGTTGCTAGGCTTTCAAATTAATCAAATATTATCTAGGTCCCACCATCATGAGGCCCATTTTCTTAATGTTTGTCACATTGTTTATATTCGAAACCAAAGTAGGTTGATTGCCCATCGATAGGATTGTACATGTCTAGAACCAAGGAAGATTATTGTGTTAGGGAAAAGAAACAAATGATAATGATAATTATTCCCTGTCAAAATATCTACTTACATTACATACCTTCAATGGTAAGTTGCACATGAAGCACATTCTGCATTCATTCCAATGAATAGAAGTGTCTAGACAAAATCCAAACCATCATATGTCAACACAAATTCTTTCAATTTTAAAATGGCTAGTTAAGATTCCATCATATTATTATTCAAAATTTAACAAATCCTTTAAATTTTAGAATGATTGGTTGAGATTCTATCATATTATTATCCTCAAATTTTATCAACGTCCCCTGCAATAAGAAATCCATCAACCTTACTACAGAAGTCCTCTTTGATAAGAAATCTACTATATAAAACTATATTCGATTTCAAAGAGGTGCAATTCAAAGCTTCGGGAGAATTTATAGATGTTTAATAA
The DNA here is from genome assembly GCA_000404065.3 of Pinus taeda. Classification (NCBI taxonomy): domain Eukaryota; kingdom Viridiplantae; phylum Streptophyta; class Pinopsida; order Pinales; family Pinaceae; genus Pinus; species Pinus taeda. The sequence continues at coordinate 25,749 of APFE030569093.1, forward strand.
AATATATATTTTTCAAGGATGTTATTTTTAGTCCCTGCCCTTCGGGCTGGGAGGGACTATAGTAATCGATTTTGTTAGTTAGCATTACTTTGACACGATTACCGATCAACAAATTTGAGCTTAAGCAAAGTTTACGGCAAGCTCATGTCAAGCAAATATAATATTTTATGTTTTTAACCAATCAATGCAATCTCCGTCTTATTTGGCCTCAAACCGAGGTATACCAGCGGAAAACTTAGGAAAAAGTTGGGAAATGTACAAGTAGTTAGACCAAGTTGACACATTCACGGAGTAATGCTAAGTCTTTGCATTAGCATTAATTTGCTAACATTTAATGTTAAAGTATATTACTGAACTTGAACTAGAACTAGGAACTAAGTCGTTGAAGTTGCCACTTGCATGCTTCGGTGTCTGCATGTTGCTGCTTCGTGTCTGCATGTTCTGATTCGGTGTCTGCATGTCTCTTAGTATTTAAGCTGGCTTCTCTGGCTTCTGAAGAGTGAAGGCTAGCTTCGGAAGAGTGAAGGAAGGCGAAGTGAGGCGAAGTGCACCTGAAGAGTGAAGGCGAAGTGAGGCGAAGTGCCCCTGATCTGCCAGCTCCAACACAGCAGGCACAGCACAGCAGGTCCAACTTCCAGTTAGCCCAGCAACAGCAGCAGGTCCAACTTCCAGTTAGCCCAGCAATAGCAGCGGCATCTGCAATAATAAACCCCCATCAACAGCAGCTGCAGCTGCAATTTCACTTAAAAAAAAAACAAATCAAATCAGAAATTTATAATTAATGCACTAAAAAAACAAATCAAATCAGAAATTTATAATTAATATCTATATTTATCTGAAGCACATGATTTTTATCTGTTCGTTTCCAACTGTATGTATCCAAATTTCTTAGTGCGTTTGCCTACGTTTTGTTCTGAAATGCACTATTGATATTTTACGGTCTTTGCCAGTTTTTAGACTATTACTTTATGGCTTATTCCAGAACACCTGAATCAAATTCGTTTGTTTTGAACTTTATTTATCTAATATTCTCAGTGCGTTTGCATTCATTTTGTTTTCAAATATTTTACAGTCTTCGCCAGTTTTTAGACTATTACTTTACTTTATGACTTATTCGCTAAAAGTAGAGAAAAGATCTTGTATTGTGAAAGAAAAATTGTAAAATCACAAGGAACTCCATGGGAACTGTTAAACTTTGAAATATCTGTGCAAAAACCCTGATGTAAATGTTTTCTGTGTTATTTTACTTGCTTTTGTTTTCATATTTTCTACAGTTTCTTGTTACTATTGCAGCATTAAGTTTGTTTTTTATATTTACCTATAGATCTGCAATAATTTTAAAATAATTTTAAAATAAAGAGCAGAGTAGACTCACCACTGTGGTTGCGCAGAGCACTAAGATTAACACGCTGCCTCAATGTGCTGCACCACTAAATCGTTGAAACCCTGAATTATTTTCCATGCAATGTGCTGCACCACTAAATCGTTGAAACCCTGAATTATTTTCCATGCAGGAGCTCACCATTATTTCCCATCGGAATTCAACCGAGCTCACCGCCTCTGTCGAATCTTAGTGAAAATCCCCCAAAATTGGGCAATTTCCCATCGGAATTCAATTCTCAATTCCCCGCCATTCTGTCCATTATTCGAAAACCCAACTCAAAAAACTATTGAATTCCCCTGTTCCAAGCCTTAATTGGCATCTGAAAGCTTCTACAGCCTGCAATGTTTTAGTTCATGCCAGAATTGGATTTCTTCCTGAGCACATACTCAATTCCATGATTGCAACTGTTCCGAGCCTTAATCGGCATCTGAAAGCTTCTGCAGCCCGCAATGTTTTCGTTCATGCCAGAATTGGATTTCTTCCTGAGCACATCCTCAATTCCATGATTGCAACGCTTGAATTTATCCTTCAGGGCGTGTTGTGACATCTTCCCTTCGCTCCAGGTCGCAGGCGGAACTGACGACGGGGGAGCATTCGACGCCACGACACGTTGTCCTGCGCCACGTTTCGCCCATGCTTTATGCGAAAGATACTCTAAATATATTCGTGCCAGTGATTTATATGTTATTTTTTCATTTCTTAATCGTTAACGTCTTCAATCACTAATAGTGATTTCTCTGTTGGTAAATCGAAAGCTGAATCGTTTATTATGGATTATGTGTTTTCAGTGAAATTAACTTTTGGTTTTGCTGTATGTCTAGTTGGACATAAGACACAATTTGACTTTGCTTTATATCAACGAAATTTAGAAATCTACCACCACCATAAACTTGAATTTAAAACGAAAAGGTGATTGTAAAATTTTATATCACAAACCAATCCAAATAATGTCGAACCAAAGAACTGTTCGCTATTATTATAATCTTCCAAATATTCGACCACATATTATGTAAAATAATCGACACATTGAGTTTAACATTCTTCCCCATCAAAACTATAAAAATTTATAAGAATGCTTTTACGTCTTCAAACATGAATATTAATAACATAAATTGAACAATTACGTGAGAAACGGTGCGTTTAAACTTGGCCTCCAAATTAGATTCTAACTATTTACTTAACCTAAAAATCTTACAAATCTTTAAACGTGTGAGAATACTCTGTTATACAAACATCGCGAAGTTCAATGAGTAATTTCTGATATGACTTAGTTCTCATTCATATCATGCACTCATTATCACTAGCTCAATCATTAGTTCTCACATTCTGAAGTGAAATGGGGTTAATTCAATTACTATTTCATTTCACTTACTACAATTATTGTTGACTCTAAATAAATGTTGTTCACTTCGACTTTCCCACAAAGTTAAACATGAAGATACATGTTCACAAGGTAGATGCAATATTTGTGGGAAATGTTTTGCAAAAGATTATCTCCTCAATATTACTACCTCAGACCTTTAGCATGGATATTCCCCAGACTTTTGGGCAAGCCCAGACTCAGAGGTTACTGACTACACAATTACAATAAACTGGTGCAGAATGGCATGGAATGTTAATATTCTTAATTTTTTACGAAGGAAAATAACTTTGGGAAATTGCATATTCAAGTCGAATAAATGTGAACACTGATAATGTAGAAAACGCTGCTTTGTCTAACAATAGACCGGACGTCTCACCTCGGTTGAGAATGAAAAAGAATGGCCACAAAATAGTCGGAGAACTTTAAGTTTTTGGAACTTTATCTTTTCTCAAAGTGGCATTAATTTGTCTTCTTAATAGATTTAATCCAGAATGCAAATAGTTTTCTGTAAGGGCAGCTACTGCGGCCATTTGTTGTTGCCTGTTGCAGACGTGTTTAAGACTATTGCCATGTTGGAATTCTTTTATGATCAGTCGCCTGGAGACATGCAGAGCTTGGGCACCGCGCTTTTCCCCAGCAGCCTGGGAATAGTCAACTTTATCAGCTGTTTTCTGCTCACAACTGTGGCTAACATAACAGGACGAGGAGGGCACAAAATCTAGATTCTGCTGCTTCTATCGCTAGCCCACGGAGAAGAACTTTATTATCTCGCGAGTCACACACTAACATCATTTTTATCTGCAGATATCGCTGCGGGCTGGGGCAGGGATAGCTGCCCGCAGCCCGTCTTTGTTGTATTATTAGTGTTTGATGTAGCTCTTGGAAATGATTAATAAAATAATGTACTTTTTAAATGCTATATGTTATTATTATTTGGATATTAATATAAAACTTAACAATTTATTATTATTAGATAATATATTTTTTATAAATTAAGAAATATATTTATTAATTTTATATTAATTTTAAAATTTCAGTAGTGATTGCAGTGTTGGTTCTCACCTTTAATTAGCTTCAAACAAGTTCGATGTCCCCTCTGAAGTCTTCTTTAGAGAGGTTGCCCCCCTCGCCATCACTAGATCCAATTGCCCTTGCTTTCTTGAATCCCATCTCTTCACTTGGCCCACCTTGGGAGTTCCCTTTAGTTTCCAAGTTCGTTAAAAGGATGGAATCAATCTGTGAGATAGATCTTCCCCCCACTATTCCACGTAAACCAACTCTCTCTCTCTCTCTCTCTCTCTCTCTCTCTCTCTCTCTCTCTTGCACAACATAGATTGGTTGGACAATTTATGGGGCTTTGGTGGTCACCAAAAACTGTGTAAAAATTAATCAAGCACAATTAGACACCAAAAATTCAAGGGAAAAATTCGATCTACTTCTACAAAAGAGGATATTTCGCCTTCTACTTTAAACCCAACGAAGATCAAGACCTGATATTTAGGAACGAGTCATACTTAATGGATTCTAGAGGACTTCATTTAAACTGATGGACTCTAGACTTTGATCCTGAGTTCGACATTCCTAATGCAATCTCGGTTTGGGTGTGGCTCCCCCATATTCCTCTACACTATTGGGGAGAAAAATAAATAAGAACCATAGGAAATGCAATTGGGAAATATATTGATTGAAGTGAACCAAAGGAGAGCTTGCATGTATGCACAAGGATTTGTGTAGAAGTTGATCTAGCGAGAGGGACACCAAAAGCAATGAAGATAAAGGTTGATAGTTGGATGTACATTCAAAAACTTGACTAAGAAACTACCATTCAAATTTAAGGTATGTCATGAATATGAACATTTTTTTAATATATGCCCAAAGCTCAGAGCAAAGGAAACACAAGAAGCACCATGGGAAACAATAAAGTATAAAAACCTCAGCAATCCAAGCAAATCCTCATGTAGGATCTTCTCCCTCCTCTCCCCAAACTTCTAATGCCAACCCTTTGCCTCTTTCATCTCAACCCTATTCATCTAATTCCTTTGAATCATTAACCAACATACATGTTGATCCAAATATTGATAAACCCTTAGCCACCATCCCCAAGCATGATGATGAAGAATATTTTGATTACCCTCTTGAAATTTCTCATCCTCTCCCCCTTGCCTTGTCCTCCCCTTATCAACTATCCCCCATGAACCTGATCTTTCCCTTATATACCGCACCCCCTCCTCAACAATTTCCTTTACAAGGATCTTAATAAGAACCACTAGAATCATTTCATAAGAAATATGGAAGGAAATATAACAAAGAAGTATGAGATTAAGCAACACAAAAACACATGGAAATGGGTGTACAACAGCTAATGGATACATATCTAGACAAAGGGCTAGTGTTGAAGGAAAATCAAACCCACATAAGGAGACGTAAGGGCTCTTCCACCCATTCACATGCTAATTAATGAACCTATGTTGAAATATGTAACTAGGTGTTATGGCCACCAACAACCCCCCTCCTTCTTTAGTATTAGCAATAACATAAAACAAGTGGGGACCCTTAGTAAATACAATATATATTATAATATATATATTTATATATTATATATATAATTAATAATAGATATATATATATATATATATAATATTTATATATAATTATTAATATATTTATATTAATTATATTTTAATATATAATATATTTAATAATAATATAATATATATAATATTATATATAATATAGTATTTTTTTACTCTTAAAAATAATTTCATCGCGAGAAGAGACTAGAACATTTCTTTATGAGCACAATAAAAAACTGCGAAAAAGCGACGCGAAATTCATCGCATCACATACACTAAGAAAACGCCCATATATGAAGATCTTAAGAAATCTCCAATGGCTGATATGCGACATTGTATATCGCAATATCGCACAAACAACACATAATGATTTAACATGATTTGCGATCTTGCGATAAACGCGACAAACATGATGCTACGATGCTTTGATGTTGCAATCTGTGATCTGCGATCTGCGATATCACAATCTTGACAAAATGCGATAACGCGATAACATAATGTAAGTTGCAGAAACAGCCCATCGCAAATTTTCCTTGGCTCAACATTCAAGAAAAGATGTTCGTAAACCAAAAAATTGGATGCGCACCTTAAAGAAAATTAATGAATGTACGCCAAAGTGTTAATGAAGGACAATTTTGTGTTTGTCAAGAGAGTCAGTTCATAATGGGTAACATTATTTTATACATTCATAGAGCTCAGAACTTTCGCATCAATATTTATTGTCATTACTCTTTTCCTTCGCGTGAACTGCAGGAATGAAAAACAGGAAACATCTAAGGAAAAAGGGAAAGCGCCAATGCTCGGAGACAGAGAAGAGATGCCCTCATAAATGAATATCACATGCAACGAAACCGCAGATTCCAGAATATTTCTGAACAGATGCTGACATCAGTAGCCGACTCAACACTCAAGGTCAAAAGCTCACAAAAGCAGCATGTTTACAAAAAATCCTGAAGCTTATACCCAGTAAAGGAAAAAAGGTGCTAAAGGCACAAAACGCACCAGAAAGGCCCGGATAAAAAAATGGAGGCAGTTTTCGATGCGCGATTAGCGCTAAGCGCTAATCGCACATCGCTAAGAAAATTGTTCAGTAAGCGAGGTTCCTAACTTGCTTAGTCATTCGCAAGTCCGGAAATCAAGATAGCAAAAGCAGAAGGTAACCAACCGACTCTTCCCAGGCCAATGTTGAATGCTTGCAACATTAAGGTGCAAAAGCAGAAATAGTTAGGAATTAGATTCGACTTTTTAGAAATAATTTTGCTTAGAAAAAGGGTGGTCGTTTAAACCATATCCTAAATTTATGTAATTAAGTTATTTTAGTTCGTATTATTTAAACCCTTCTCATGCATTTAGAGAAGGGTCCAGGAATTTGTCAAAAATGTATCCTCAGAATATGCACTTCTGCACCTCAGAGGAGGTTTTGATGAATGAAAGGATCAAGATTTATTAATGTTTGCATTTGATATCTACTATTAATGTTGCACTTCTGTACTCTTAGTAGATATTAGAACAAGGAGAGATAAATCATTGTTGCTTGAAGCTTATGAGTAGGACCAGTCATAAATGGTACTTTTATCTCTTGACCATTTCTACTTATATTCTTAAAACAATATACAGTTTTTAGTTGCTTATATGTTATCACATGAATGTTTGTGTTACCATTTGGCACTTTTGTACGGTGGAGCCATTTATTTATGTTTAATGTGTGAATAACTTATTATGCAATATGTTGTTCACAACTGTTTTGCCTAACTTTTTATGCAAGTGGTTCATCTTAATTGATTTCATCTTATAATCGCTGAATGATCTTTATTTCCAGTTATTATATGAAATCTCTTTAGATCGCATAATAGAAGAATTACATCCCAGGTTAGCATAGATTAGATGTGTTGTTTTCATTAGATTACAATAGCATAGAGTTAGATTAAAGTAGTTTAGATAGGAACTTTTAGATCTGCAACATCTGATCTTGCACACACACACACACACCCTTAGATTAGGAAACTGGTCCCATTATCCCCAGTTGGACCCGCTATACCAAACGGATAAGGATCTATCAACCAAGGTCCGGATAGGGCAGTTATCCCCCTTGTTGTCGACCTGATTTTCGGGGCTTCAACATATTTGGCACTAGAAGGAGGGCTTGAACTATGAATGGCACCTAAATCAAAATCTAAATACCATTCTGAGAGTAAATCACTCTCATCATCTCCCCTGACTTCCCAAGTACATCTGAATCCAGAGTCAAAAGTCGCTCAAGTATCGACCACTGCTACACACTCTAATATTTCAGACCAATCCACCATTGAACCTCCTGAAGTTGAATCTCTGATTCCCAAACTCCAGGGATTTTTCGTTTCTCCTCAGAGGTCTGATAAATCTCAAAGCAGTGTCACTTCGCAATACAATCCTGCTCAACCCCTAACCAGGTTAAAGAGTGAAAAATTTGGCATTCAGCCAACTAAGTTGCCTCTTCCCACCAAGAAAAGAGCGAGGAAATTACCGCAAGAGTCTGACAATGAAAATCTTTCGTCTACATCATCCATTTCAATTACCCCACCGTGAAGTCAACCACCCACACCTCCATTCCAAACCATCATCCATTCGTCTACTGGAACTCCCACAACCCCTCTTCAATCATCTACGATCATAGTATCCTTATCTTCCCAACCACAGGGATCATATTCTGCACTTTCCTTTACTAGTAGCTCAACGATGGCCCAGTCTGCATGGAACAACCCTGGAGCAGTTTTAATGCCTACACCCTTGATTCCAATACCGGCACATCCTGAGAAATGGTTGCCCAAATTCAATCCAGAAGCAGGCATGCTAGCGGAAGAACACATAAACAATTTCATGCTTTCTATCAATCTCAACGGAGTTACTAATGAAGACGCTGTTGTTCGGCTTTTTCCCTAGACATTGCAAGGGACAGCTGGGTCGTGGTACTTTTCACTACCCTCCAGATCTATCACAAGTTGGGATATCTTCCAGAATCAATTCCTTACCAAGTTCGGTGATGAAAAATCAATGACAACGTTAATTAATGACCTATCCAATCTTAAAGCCAAAGCTAAAAAGCCTATCAAAGATTTCAATTTACAGTTCAATAAAATTCTCAACAAAATTCCCACTGCTTCCCAACCCACCGAAGAAGTACGATGTGAATGGTATATTACTACTCTACCATCAAACACATCAATCTTCGTGGATAGAGCAAATAAAACAACGTTAGTTGAAAACATGACAAAGGTGATAACAGTAGAGAAACACGTAATAGCCCTGGAAAAAAGATCTGCGATAGAGGAACGCAAATCTAAAAAAGTCACCTTCAAAGAAGACTCAAAAAAGAAATAAGCAAAAGACCCTTTCGATTTGGAAGGATGGAAGAAAGTTTTGAAGACCATGTCTAATGAGATGGTTGACATAAAAAAACAAGTAGCAGAAGCTTCTTTAAAAAAGCCCTACAGAGCTTTTAAAAGAGGTCCTTCGACGGATGCAAAACCACCCAATGCCATTTCAAATGTTGAATCTGAGGAAGAGGAAGAAGAAGAAAGTGCCACTGAAGGGAAGACTGATGAAGAAGAAGTTGTGGAATTACAAGGAATGTGGGATTTCATCCTCCCACAAGAAGAAGATCAAGAAGTATTTCCAGTTAGCACACGAAGCAAAAATCCACTTGATACTCCCCAAACTACCTCTAAGCAGAAGAGCGCAAGCCCTGCAACAAAAGATAAAGTCGCAACAAAGAAAACGACCACTAAAGCGACCCAACCTAGCCCATTCCAAGCAGATCAAACAACTCCATCAAAAACACTGATAGTGTCGGATGAAATGGAATATAATATCATTGATGACATGAAAAAGACTAGGGCTAATATTACCCTTTACGAATTGAGCAAATTGAAACATCAACAGAAGATAATGATGAAAGAAATACATGTCATGCCTATTTCATCTTTGCCTACCGTTGTACTCTCTCAAGCTTCCCACAACATGGGAGGACCTCCAACTAGCGCAATCAATAAGATTGATCCGAACGACATCGCCTTAATTGGAGGAAGATCAAGATCTCATACTCCCCCGTATCTTCTCACTTATGAAATTTTCAATAAAAATGTGCACAATTGTTTGGTATATTATGGTGCTTCATCAAATATCTTACCCAGATCAGTATGTGCCAAGTTAAATGTTCAACCACAAAAATCTGCAGTGCGCATAGTTCAACTTGATCGATCTCAAGTCGAAGTGATTGGTGAACTTAATCAAGTAACCATAAGATGGTCATCCAACCCAAAGATATGTCAGGTTATTGACATTCTAGTGGCTGATATCCCAGAATTCTATGGCCTAATTCTTAGCAGAGATTGGTCCAAAAAACTCCATGGATACTTCGTAACCGACTGGTCGCACATGTGGTTACCCTACAATGGTAAACCAAATCAAATAAAGGTTGAACGAGAGTTACACCAGAAGTACATAGTAACAAAATTAGAGGGAGAAAATGAAACAATAGCGTATAACAACAGTATCATAGGAAATTACTCGGTAGATTCTTTTCTCAGCAATTTCAATGCTCACACATCACCCTACTTGGAAAATTCAGTTTTGTCCCAAGTCGAAATTTTTTCCCAAATTGATAGTTCAAAGTGTGTTGATTTTTTAGATAAACCTGTAAATACATCTTTGTTTTGGAAATTATATTTTGATGGCTCTAAATCTAAAGAAGGAGTAGGAGCAGGATGCATTCTGATTAGTCCAGAAGGAAATAAGACCATGCTTACATGCAGACTCGAATTCGATTGCACAAACAATACAGCAGAATACGAGGCCTTGGTGCAAGGCCTGTACAAAGCAATCAGGTTGAACGTCAAGTATCTTCAAGTCTTTGGAGACTCTGAGATTGTCGTCAAACAGGTACGTAACACTATACATTTCTTATCAGGTCATTTAAAACACTATCAATCTTTAGTACAAGATATGACTGAGCATTTCATAGCATTTAATATTTCTTCAATCCCGAGACTCCAAAATGCGAGCGCAGACCTTTTGGCTAACGTAGCCTTTAAGCTTATTCCCTCCGAATATTTTAGTCCAGATAGATTCTCAATAGAATTAATCTTTAGACCGTCCATTCGTGACAACATTACAAATTGGAGAGTATTCAATGACGATCCTGATATTGTAAATTTCCTCACTTCTGAAGGATCCTACTCCAATCAAATAATTGACGAAGACCATCACG